>JADRCD010218218.1:16939-62166 GCA_019843815.1 Montemys delectorum | reverse complement strand
TATCTCTGGCTGTCCTGGAACTCACTCTGTAGACCAGGCTGGCCTGGAACTCAGAAATCCGCCTGCCTCTGCCTCCCAAGTGCTGGGATTAAAGGCGTGTGCCGCCACCACCAGGCTGGGAAACTTCTTATATACATGTTTTAAGTCACAGTGTAAAATCTGTCTTACAGTCAGAAAAGTTTGACAAACTATTTGGAGTCACACTATGGCAGAAGTACCCCTTCAATATTAAGGAATTAAGTTATTTGTTTTGCAGGAGTTCTCAGGTGGTGATAATGGCAGGGTGACATTACTATGAATTGCATTGAGCCTCTGATTCTCATCCACTTTTGTGGATCCTGAGAACCTGGCATGCACGCTTACAGGGGACTCAAGGCAGAGAAACAATGGTGTACAGTCTCAGATGGCCCACTGCAGCTTCACTTGCACCTTCATTTTACCGTTTTCCTTTCACTGAACTGTAAAAGACTTTAATGTTGGCCAACTAACTCAACATGGAACTGGTTTAGAATAGTTCATGTATAAAGGATAAACAAGCACAAAAGTAAACATTGCAAGAGAGAACAATGAAAGGATAGCTCATTCTTAGAGACTAATTTCAGCACTCTGACATCTGAGGCAGGAGGATTGCTGGAAGGTAGCGGCCACCCTGAGCTAGAGAATGAGACCAGGCTTTAAACAACAAAACCAAGGAGGGAGAAAGGAGAGAAGAGGTACTGATGGGGTAGAGGCTAACTACAGAGACACTTGTGGGCTGTGAAGGGGCTTCTGTTTTGTGGATTTTATTTTCCTGAGAGTGAAGTGGGCTCAGTATATCTTGCATACTTGTCTCAGGAAACTAAATGTAATTTACAGCATGTATTTAAAGCTGTAGTTAAAGTGTATATGAATGTTTTGCCTTATTCTTAGATAAGTTTTTTTTTTTTTCTTGGAAACCAGATGGCTGCCAGGCATACTGGTGCACAGTTATAATTCAGACACTTGGGAGGATGAAGCAGGAGGATTGATGCTGATTAGAGGCTAGCCTGGGTTACGGAGCAAGCCCTTCTCTCCCTCCCCCCCCCCCAGCCCCCTCTCTGCTTTTTGTTTGTTTGTTTGTTTTTTGTCTTTTTGAGACAAGGCTTCTCTATGTAGCCCTGGCTGTCCTGGAACTGGCTCTGTAGACCAGGAACTCAAGAGATCACCTACCTGCCTCTGCCTCCTGAGTGCTAGGAGTAAAGGAAGGGGTGCACCACCACTCCTGGTGGAGATCTGTTCTCCGTGACAGTAGCAACCCCACAAAACAACATTGAAAACTAGATGGAATTGATTTAGATTTGTGTCTGTGGATATAAGAATAAAGAAAGCAGTACTGAAAACTGAAAAAGACAATCCTTGTAGGTCTCTTTAAAAATCTTTAATTCAGGGGATTATGCAACCTTTCATTAATGTTTTATGAAATTGTGAAGAAATATTGCTGCAGCTTTGCATCAATACTTTTTAGGTTTATAGGTTTTCCCTTTCTGTTTAATTCTATTTCAGATTGTTCCAAATTAAACAAAATTTTTATTACAAAATTAAATTTCAAATGAGCGGCCCAAAGCCATATAATCATTTTATGTTTGATTTCAAAAATAGTCTCTTCACAAAATAAATTCACTATTTGGGGGTTGGGTTGGAGTAGATGAAACTTCCAAAAATGTAAACTTTCAATTTTTTGTTTTACATTGAATTAAATGCAGCATTCCTATCACTAGCGTGATTGTACTTTATGTCTTTGTATGCTTTTATATAAAACACTAAGTGATGGAAGAATTAAAATCTTAAGTATGGAGAGAAATATAAAAGTTCATTCCCTATAATGTTGGACATTGAGCAATTAGATTACTTGTTTTAATAACTGGACTTTATTCAGTTAATGTATTATTCACCCATAATTTAATCATATTATCTATGAATAGCTTTGATTGCTTAACTCATTTTACAATGAAATTCATTAATCTGTAGTTGAATAAATGATAGATTTTGAATCCCAAAGAAACCTTTCCCAACTGGACTTGAGACCCACTTGCACTTACCAACATTTATTTAAATAAGTGATTTTTTAAATGGAACTTTAGTTGGTACTAGTTAATTTATCTTACTCTCTATTTCAGGGAGGCCTCTCTTTCTGTTATAATAGCTCTGCCCAGCCTTTCCTGCCTCCTATCCTCAGCCACTCATATAGTAATCCTTGGAAATGTTGGTGCCTGGGATTCCAGCTTGTAAAAACACAAATTCCCTCTCTTTATGTGGTTTTACTTTACTTCAAGAATTCCTTTATCAGAAAAGATCCCATAGTAAACTCATCACCTTTTTAAAAAGTGCTTTATTCAGTCAAGCACCTAAAAAACTCTTATTTTTTAAAACCTTGCTGTTACCATAAATCCTTTAGTTGCAAAGAAATTGTGGTTTTATACTGTGAGTTTTATCATTGGGGTAGAAATGCTATACAAGTCTTAGGACACATATGCAGAAGTAAGACATGAGTAAAGGTCCTTTGGAGAGTACCAACTATGCACTGTGAAGTCTTGATGCAAAAGGAGGCTTGAAGCTAAGGGAGACTGAGAATCCCAACATGCTTAAGGAAGAGCTGGAGGAGCTGCAGGAAGTGTGGCGAGAGGAGTGAGCTGCTGTTGGCAGTTTTCCTGCAGTGACATATGTAAAGGGGACGGTCCTATTTGCAACTTTCTGGACTTATTCTTAGATCTCTATAGTTCCTGCTGCTTCCCATAACTCTGTGTTTTCTCCCACTCAGGAAATAATGCTAGAATGCAAGTAAATGGGCTGGTGCTTCTCAGTCCTGCAGGATGAGAGGAGGGGCAGGACCGTGTAGGTCATTGCTTCCTTCAGCCCTTAGTGCTGGTGATCTGACCCAGGACCTTGGAGTGAGCCACAGCCTTGCTTCAGCCCCGTGGATTTATAAGAAATCTCCAGATTAACCAAGGAGCTGTTGTGTTAGCCAGTAAAGTTCAGTGACCCCTTTTCTTCCCACTAAAAGCTCAGTTTCTTTCCATTTATTTTGTATTTTTACATTAGGAATGGGTGTATTTTTAAATTATGTGCGCGCGCACACACACACACACACACACACACACACACACGTACTTCAGACTTAGCAACAAGTTCCTTACTGGCTGAGCCATCTCATTGGTTGTCTTATTTTTGGAGTATGGGTGTCAAAACCAGAGCGTCGCGAATGCTAAGCAAGTAGTCTACGCTCTCCACTTGTTTATCGTTGCCTTGTGCTTTCATTTCTTTTTCTTTCTTTCTTTCTTTCTTTCTTTCTTCCTTCCTTCCTTCCTTCCTTCCTTCCTTCCTTCCTTCCTTTTGTTTTTTTGAGACAGGGTTTCTCTGTGTAGTCCTGGCTGTCCTGGAGCTCACTCTGTAGACCAGGCTGTCCTCGAACTCAGAAATCCGCCTGCCTCTGCCTTCCAAGTGCTGGGATTAAAGGCATGCGCCACCACTGCCCGGCTCAGGATGCGTTTCTTTAAAAAAAAATTTTTTTAAGATTTATTTATTTATTTAATGTATAGGAGTGCACTGTAGCTGTCTTCAGACACATCAGAAGAGGGCATCAGATCCCATTACAGATGGTTGTGAGCCACCATGTGGTTGCTGGGAATTGAACTCAGGACCTCTGGAAGAGCAGTCAGTGCTCTTAACCACTGAACCATCTCTCCAGTCCTCTTTTAAAATTTTTAAAAGTTTGTTTGGAAGTAGGGTTTCAATCCATAGTTTAGTCTGGTCAGTAACTTGCTATGTCACCAGATAGATTTAAACTCAAAATCCTTCAACCTCACTGACCTGAGTACTAGGCATATAGTTATTTAGTTAGACATAACAACTAGCCTTACATTCTTTAAACTAGTTATCAAAGTCTTGAGTTATCTTACTAGAGAGCAAAAGCTTAATTATAGTAATTTGATTATAATGTTTATATAATAACTCAAAATGATTATTAGATTTTTGTCTCTAGGTTTTTGGTGTGTTTATTTTAAAATTTTCATACAGGCTATCTGTACCTTAGGCTGGCCTCAGACTTTTAAAATAGCTCCTGGGTTTTTTTGTCTTCACCTCCACAGTCCTGGAATTATAGGTATTGTATCACCATGGAAACTCCCTTCCCATTTTTGTTAGTGAAGCGGAGGGATGGCAAAGAGAAAAAGGAAGAACCTACAGATTTGCTAAGTTTTTAACTATAAGATTGATCTTGATTATCTTTTGCTTTGGAAAGGTATGTTTGTAGTATACCTTCATGTATTTCAGTTGTATTGTGGATAACATTACTAGTTTTTAAAACTTGTTTTTATTTTCATTTTTTTATGTGTATTAGTGTTCCTGCATAAATGCTTGTGCACAGTGCATGCCTGTTACCCTCAGAGGTCAGAAGAGGGCTTTGGATCTCTTGGAACTGGAGTTACAGATGTTCTGAGCGGCCATGTGGGTGCTGGAGCTTGAACCTGGGACCTCTAGAAGAGCACCAAGTGCTCTTAACTGCTGATCCATCTTTCTAGCCCCCCTTGTTATTATTGATTTTTTTTTTTTATTATGAGAATGTATTACTTTCTTTCCTCATGACTGACACATGCCCAGGAAGAAGCTGCTGAAGGAAGGAGGGGTTCATTTTTAGCTTACAACTTAAAGGCAGGGATGGCAGAGTGGCTTTGGGCTCCATCCATAGCAGGAGGAACTTGGGTAGTAGATGTAAAGCAGAGAGCTTGGACTGCAACTTGGTTGACCTAGTCCAGTGACCCTCTTCCTCCAGCTGAGCTGCATCTTCCAAAGGTTCCACAACTTCCTCGAAATAGCACTATGTGGATGCCAAATATTGGAACACCAGAGCTTTTAGTAGACTTTTACACCCACACTGTAACTTTTTGTTATGTTGCTCTTGTCCCTCATAAGCTCAGGTACATTGCTCGTAATGTGAAATGCATTTAGTTCAACTTCCAGAGTCCACAAAGCTGTAACAGTACCAAAAGTTACTAAAGTTCAAAGCCCAAAGTCTCTTCTGACCCTCAGCTGTGGCAAGTATAGAATAAATATAGGTTGCCTCTCTCCATTGCACGATAAGGAATGAGGTTAGCAAGTAGAACTTGGCTGAAACAAGACTAAAACTCAGCAGGGCAAACCCATCCTGACCCTTCATATCTGGTTTCTGGGTTTTGAAGTGGTATTACATACTTCAGTGGACTGAGGCTCCGCCCTTAGTGCTGTCACTAGTAGCACATGTGAGCTTTCTCTAGGGCTGCTCTTCTCAGTGCCTGTAGCTTTTTCAACACACTAGTGTTCCTGGTATCTCCAACATGCTGTTTCCGCTGCAGCTTGGCTTCTTCCTCCGAGGTGTCACACATCACTTTCTCAGGGCGTCTTTGTAGAGCCTTCTCTGTTTACATTGCTGGGCTTCATTAACTTTTTTCTGGAACCTTGGCACAAGTATGCCTCAGATGAGCACCACCTGGATGGATTCTGTTTGCCAGCTCAGCATGTAGCCTGCTTGGTTCCTACATTATAATAGTAGCAGCCTTTGAGTACCTGGGTGGGTGAATCATAGGTGGCCCTGTGGGATCAGGACACCACTGCTCTGGCACTCTCTGTTCAAACACTTCCCCTTCCAGGCACTTCCCTGTTAATTGAAGATTTACCAGAGGCTGCATTGTTTTACTGTAGAGCTTCCTCTGGGTAGGGTCTGCAAAGTGTATGGCTTTTCTCAAGTATAGTCAGTTTAATAATGGAATATGGGCATTTTTCATATTCATTTCATATGCTACTTTAAATGTTCTTATGCTTTTTTTTCCTTGCCAAACTGCATATTTTTCACGACTTTTCCCTATTTGGCTTAGATTTTTCATTGAGAACCTAGCTGAAGGCAGTCAGCAATAAATGTGCCATAGCCTAGACGCTATGCTGTGTTGAAATATTCTCTGCTAAGTGATTAATATATTTTGAATTTACCCTTACTCAAATTATCAGGATATGGAATATAGCCAGATTGCCCCCCCCCACTTCCAGAATGTAACTTGAGTTGAGCCTGCAGCCTAATTCCTGTTATATTTTTTTCTCTGTCAAAACTCCATGAGTCTACTGTCTGCATGTCTAATAGCATTCTGTTCTTCCAGATTCCCACCAGAATGGCTGGTTAAGCTCTGTTTATAACATTCCAAGACTTGTTTAGCTTGCTGATCCAAACTCTTCCACATTCTTTCCATAAATTGGTTCCAAAGGTCTTTGAACCACACTGTCAGGTTTATTGCAGCAACAACCCCATTCCTGGTACCAATTTTCTGATTAGTTAACTGTTGGCCCTCTGGAAAACTGAGGTAGGAGAGGTTTGAGTCATGTTTTAGTGAAAATGAAGTCCGTTCTGTCAGGGAAAGCATGGAGGCTGTGGCTCTGCCCTTTGTGGTTGGTTGGTGCTTTTGGCATGGCAGACCAGGAAATAGCTTGGGCTCAAAGCCTGCCCCCAGCTAGGCCCACCTCCTAAAGGTTGAACACGCTCCCAAAATGATGTCACCATCTGGCTACCAAGCATTCAAACATATGAGCCAGGGAGCAGTGAATCTAAACCATGACATATTTTAGCTCTTGGTATTCCTTAGATAAAAGAAATCCCTCTTTTATCTTCTTAAAACAAAAAGACAAATCTGGATTGTTAACAGAGCCTGATTATTACATAGGCATATCTGTATCTGTCATATAATAACATTGGAAAAGATGTGATTATGTCTAGAGAAAGCATGATAAAACAGACAAAATCCAACTTTTTTAAAAAAAAGATTTATTATATTATAAATAAGTACACTGTAGCTGTCTTCAGATGCGTCAGAACTCGTTACAGATGGTTGTGAGCCACCATGTGGTTGCTTGGATTTGAACTCAGGACCTTTGGAAGAGCAGTTGGTGCTCTTACCCACTGAGCCATCTCACCAGCCCCCCAAATCCAACTTTTATAATTATATAAAGAAATTATCTTATTAATTTATAGATTGGATAGTTTATTAGACCTTTCACATTCAGTTTTTTCATCTATAAAATTGAATATTCTATACTCATTACCAGGTTGATGTTGATAAATGAGAAGCATTTTGTAATTGCTTTGTTTGTACTAAGCATTCAATACATGACATAGGTAAATTGTTACAGTTAAAATAACTTTAGACTTATAAACTTCTCTTTTACAGATTAGGTGGGCTAATATCCCAGTTATTGTAATTATATGTCATGTGGCAATTAGGAAAAAAAGTAGACTTTAACATTTTACATGTGGGGCTGGAGAGATGGCTTAGTGGTTAAAAGCACAGACTGCTTTTGTAGAGGTCTAGCATGGTCCTTGGTACCCATGGCAGGCAGCTTATAACCTGCTATAACTCTAGCTGTAAGGGGTACAGCCCCCACTTTTGAACTCTGTGGGTGCTGCACTCATGTATAAACCCCACAACAGATAAACATATACACACACATGCACAAAATTAAAAATAAAATATTTTAAAAAATGAAAAATTACATTTTAAATCACTTTTAACTACTTTTGTTTTTGTGGTTTTGGCATAATTTGTTACCTTGGACTAAAACTCAAGGCAAATTAGGCCAGTATTTTATTGTGTAGGTAAGAGGTTGTGTCTCTCGCGTGGAACCTGAACCTCTTCCAGATAAGTAAGCCTTTGCCAACAGTGAGAAGGAGCATTAACTCACGCTCCCTCTTAGAGAAAAAGTTCAACATTATATTAATGACTTTATTAACACTACTACTTTTATTGAATGGCTTCATTTAATGCTACTGTTAATGCTTTTATTTATTTTTGTTTGTTTTAAACAGAGTCTTGCTCTGTAGCCCTGCTGGCCTGGTACTTGCTGTTTAGTACAGGCTGCCCTTTAACTCAAAGCACTTCTGTCTCAGCATCCCAAGTTCTGGGACAATTAGATAAATATACACAAAAAGTTGAACCCCTTCTATACCTATATACAAAAATTATATCAAAATAGGTCACAAATGGTAAAAAACATGAAATAACATAATATATAGAAATATATTAAAAGATTATGTAACACTGAAGAAAATATATAGAAAATTTTCTATATACGGTAGAAATGTCTGATAAGAGACATATCCATAACATATACAAAATTTTATAACTCATAAAAATGAAAAGGCAATTCATTTTAAAAAGATAATGAATCTATTGATAGAAGGTTTGAATAGGACATATATTCAAAGATATAAAAGGCCAATAAACATAAAATTTTCAACATCAGTAACCATTATAAAAATGTAACTTAGCATCTATTAAAATGTCTATCTACCTAGCATTTATTAGAATGGCTACAGCTAGTCTTACACATTGTGACATACACCTGCTTGTAATCTCAGTTCTAGGGAGACTGAGGCAGGACAACTATAAATTTAAGTTCAGCTTGGGCTGTATAGTATGACCTATATTAAAACAAATTAAACATAAGGCCTGGAGAGTCTAGTACTCAGTGGCAGTCCCTTGTATGGATGTGGCTCTGGGCTTGATCCCCAACATGGTGGGGAGGGACAGACATAATAGCAAGTGCAGATGAGGGTATGAAGAATCTGGAACCCTTAGAATCTGAATGTGATCTGGCACGCTTGTAATCTCCATAATTGGGAGGTGGAGGGAGGAGGATCGGGAATTCATGGGCAGCCTCCATAACAGAGTAGAGGTAAAGGCCAGCCGAGGCTACATGATACCCTCTCTCAAAATACCAAAAGGAAAAGAAAAGAAATTGGAATTTCTAGTCTCACTGCCTGTGGGCATGTAAATGCTACAACTGCTTTTTAAAAACTCCTCAGGTGGAGGCCCATGAAACAGCTCAGTGGATAAAAGCGCGGCCTCACAAACCTGGACACTTAGGCCTGATTTCTGGAACACACATAAAAAACAACAAAACTAAACAAAACCCTACCATGTAACCCAGCAATACCACTGCTAGATACATACTCAAGAGAAATAAAAATACGTGTCCACACAAAAAATTTTTTTTTTTTTTTTGTTTTTTTGAGACAGGGTTTCTCTGTGTAGCCCTGGCTGTCCTGGAACCCACTCTGTAGACCAGGCTGGCCTCGAACTCAGAAATCCGCCTGCCTCTGCCTCCCAAGTGCTGGGATTAAAGGCGTGCACCACCACCACCCGGCCAAAAATTCTTATATGATAGCTGAAGAGATGGCTTGTTGGTGTAAGAGTGATTGCTCCCTCGGGCTGGAGAGATGGCTCCATGATCAAGAGCACTTGCTGCTCTTGCTGAGTGAGGACTCAGGTTTGGGCCCCAGTACCCACATTAGTTTTTCACAACTGTCTGTTAACTCAGTTTCAGGAGATCTAATGCCCTCTGGCTTCTGTGGTCATCTGCATCACGTGGTATATGTAAATTCATGTAGGCATACCCAGATACACAGTGTAAAACAATGAGTAAATCTTTAAAAAAGAACACTTGCTACTCTTCCAGAGTTCTGTTTCCAGCAACCACTTTAGGTAGCTCACAACTACCTATAATTAGCTTCAGGGACCGGAGCTGCGGTAAGTGGGGTGTTAGGTGACGCAGTGGATAATGGCCTTTGCCCTGGAATCCTGACAGCCTGAGCTTGATGGCAGGAACTCAGGTAAAGGTGGAAGGAAAAAACTGACTATCTGACCTTGTGTGCATGTCATGAAATGGATGCTCCCACACACATCCTGTACGAACACTAATAGTAATCTTTTTGTTTGTTTTTTAATTAAAATACGGACTGAGGGTTTAGCTCCTCAGTGGTGGGTACCTGCCTAGTATTCTGTTCACAAGGTACAAGATTTGATCTGCAGTATTACTAAGAAAAGAAAAATATCTTACAACTTACAAGATTTATGTGGCATTTGAAAGAAACTGGTGTATAGAACTCTTTTCTTGAGTTAGAGTTAAGTATATAATATGTATTATTAAAAATGTATATACACACACAACCTATTTTTTCAGTGATGGGTACCTAAGCCTTTTTCCATATCCTTACCACTAAATTAGGTTTTTAAATTGTTTTCCTTGTGGGTTTTTTTTTTTTTTTTTTAACAAATCAATTTATCTTTTACATGTGTGGGTGGTTTGTTTATATGTATGATTGTGTACCATGTGCATACATTGCCTGGGGAGGGCCAAAGAGGGTATCAAATCCCCTGAACTGGAGTTGCCACATGGATGCTGGAAATCAAACTAGAATCCTCTGGAAGAGCACCCAGTACTGAGCCATCTCTCCAGCCCTAACGATTTTTTTTTTTTTTTGGTTTTTCAAGACAGAGTTTCTTTGTCTAACGCTGGCTGTCCTGGAACTCTGTAGACCAGGCTAGCCTGGATCTCAGAAATCAGCCTGCCTCTGCCTCCCAAGTGCTGGGATTAAAGGCGTGCCTTTATGATTTTAATAGGCCTTTATCTTTTCTGATGACTTGGGAGGCAGAAGCAGGCGAGTTTCTGAGTTCTACAGAGTGAGTTTCAGGACAGCCAGTGCTACACAGAGAAAAACCCTGTCTCGAAAAACCAAAAAAAAAAAAAAAAAAAAAAAAGCAAGAGAAATACCTACCTATATCTATCTGTCTTTTATTGTTTTCATATTTATGTACATTTCATTTATGTATTTTGTATTTGGATTTTATGTGTCTTATTTCTATTTGTAGGGTTCCTTTTCAGAAATGAGGCCAGTTTTGGCCAGGTATGAACTGATTCCCTGGGGAAGCAGCTTGCTGGCTCGGTGACAGCTTGCCATGCCTTCCCTCTCTTTTGTTGCCTTGTTAAAGTTGAGTTTTGTCCTGTGGAAAATTACTAACTCATCTATTTTTCCTAATTTAGATGAAATATGTTGGCATATGTTTATTTTGTACTAAATTTTGTATTTTTTCATTATTATAGATTTATTAGCAGACTCTAAAGAACTTTGACTTCATTTGATAAATTGGGTATTTATATCTGAAATTATATTAATGGTATGTTCCTTTAACAAATACTCTATTCTTGTGGTCTTTTTCCTGCATTCAGTAGACCTAGTTGGTGAGGGGTATGCATCCCTTGTGTTCTTAAAATGAAGTCTAGAAGCCTTTGAAGTATAATCACAGTTTCTGTGGCTCTGTCTTCTAACACATCTGACGGTGGAGAGGACAGGGAAAGGGGAGACACTAACACATCTGAGGGACTGGAATAATTGTGTTGTTGAGCTGTGAAATCTAAGTTGGATAAAGAAGGAAGTAGGGACTGATAGAAAGTGGAAGGTTCATAATTTCACCTCATTAAAAACAGGACTACTTCTGAGAGCCTAGATGAACACATGTGTTGGAAGATCAACTGTATTTCTGTTTTCTTATCATATACATCCAAAATAAACACACTATTTAATTTTTACAGCCTTAAGATAATTTAAACCCACATGGTTTAATAGATTAAACATGCACACCTATATCCTGTGACTATTAGCGCTTATATGTGTGATTTCAAACATTCCATATTATAAAGTCTTAAGACTCTTTGTCTATTTGGTAAAAGTAAGTATTAACCAATTTCCTTATTAACTTACTTCCTTTAAACTGGTCACAAGAAAAATAATTTCTTTGATAAACGTCTGGATATATTTGGGATCTTTCTGGGAAGTTTGTGACATAATGTCTATCTTAATCATTGTTGTATAGCTATGAAGAGACACCATGACCTAGGCAACTCCTATAGAGAAAAGCACTTAACTGGGTTACAGTTTCAGAGGGCTAGTCCATTATCATCATGGCTGGAAGCAGGCAGGCGTGGTGGTGGAGCAGTAGCTGAGAACTTTACGTCTTGAACCATAGGCAGCAGACAGAGAAACCAAGAGACAGAAGGATGGATGGATAGATGAATGGATAGATGGATAGATGGACAAATGCACGCACAGACAGACAGACAGGTCCTGGCACAGCCTTTTGAAACCTCATAGCCCACACCCAGTGACAGACCTTCTTCAACAAGGCCATACCTCCTTATCCTTCTCAATAGTCCACCAACTGGGAATCAAGCATTCAAGTATATCAGCCTATGGGTTCATTTCATTCAAACCACCACAAGGTCTAAGCATATTTTCTCTTAAAAAGATTAAAAAACTCGTATTTATTGTTGTTATACTCTTTGTAAAACAGTTTGTTGGGTTTTCATACATAACTAAATACACACTTACTATAATGATCTAACAGTGGTAGAAGATATGTAATGCAAGTGAAATGAAACCGTATAGTCACACAGAACTTTATATGCTAAATGCCTTAACTGCCGTAAACCAGACATTATCCAGATGTATTTGTAACTGGTAAGCAGAGAAACTTTGGTACCTCCATACAATGAAATATTTGGACTTAGTTTTACAATATGAGTGAATGCAGACTCACAAGGCTATGTGTAATTCCACTACAATATTTTTTAGATGTATTTATCTTTATTTGTGTGCGTGTGTGCACACGCACAGGTGCCTACAGAGATCAGAAGATGGTGTCAGGTTTCCTGGAGCTGGAGTTACAGGCAGTTGTGAGCTATCTGACATGGGTATTGGGATCCAAACTTGGGTCCTCTGGAAGAACAGCAGGCCTCTTAACCACTAAGCCATCTCTCCAGCCCCCTCTGTGGTAAAACTACAGAGACGGAAAACTGGTAGTTTCCAGGTGTTGAAGGAAGGTTTGTTTGCACAGGGCAAGGAGGGAATTTTTTTGAATATTCTGTAATTTTTATCCTGACTGCTATAAAGGCCACCTGCCTGTGCAGGTTCACACTCAGAAATGTACAGTTAAAAAAAGTTGGGGTTTAGTATATGTAAGTTATATCTCAAAGTTCTAGTGCATAAAATATTTAAAAATATTTGGAGCCAGACATGTTAGCATACATCTGTAATTTCAGTGTTTGAGAGGCAAAGACTCTCTAAAGTTCTTGAACTTTAGATCAGTTTGGGCTGCATGATGACTTCCAGGCCAGCCAGGGTTGCATAGAGACAGTGTCTCAAAAGTTGTTTGTCTCAAAACAAACAAACAAAAAAACCCCAACAACTTATTTCAACACTTTTGCAGAAATATATATCAAATGGAGTTTTTAGATTCGGCTTATATCACTTGCGGGAGGAGAATGTAGTATATGGGCATCATTAGCACTGGAAAAAGTTCTTGAGAACATTGTGTAAATGTTACTTATCTTTATGCCTAGCTGATCTCATAGGATGTCTTTAAAAAGGAATTACAGTGTACGTGTGCTGGTGCATGCCATTAATTCCAGCAGACAGAGGAGGCAGAGGCAGATAGATGCAGATGGATCTCTCTGAGTTCAAGGTCAGCCAGAACATGGTGAGAGCCTGAATTTTCTTTCTCTCTCTCTCTCTCTCCCTCCCTCCCCCCCCCTCTCTCTCTCTCTCTCTCTCTTTCTTTAAAGATACTCCAGTGTTAAGAGACTAAGAGACCTTTACTGTATTCTTATTTCTAGGTTTAGAGCCTAGACCTGGTTATGTAAAACTGAGTGGCTAATTAGTGGCAGAAACAGATCATGAGTTATGGAATAGTAATTTGGTGTTTATTTAATTAAAGCATACTCTTGGAATCTGCTTTCTAGTTATTCTCTGTGGCGACTGTTTAATTTCCTTTTAGAACCTCTCAGTTGTGTCATCCTTAAAGTGGAAACCACTCCCTTCCTAGCGGTAGGAAGGCCCTGTGTCTGGGTGATAGGAGGGCTGAAGTGCAGAGATCCCATGTCACTTGAGTTTGCTTAGAGCCAATAAATTAAGATACTTATTTAGCTGAGTGAAATTTGGATGTTTACATTCAAGTTTTCACAATCATTAAAATATTTATTTACTTCTAATTTTAAAGAGGTTTATTGGCAGGATAGAAGGAATTTGAGTTTTGTAGATTCTTTGTTACCTTAGGTGATGAGGCTTTTCCTAACTACTGAGAAAGGCACTAGAGCGTGGAAGCGGTCATCAGTGTCTTACAGTCAGGAAATAGAGACTGGAATGCTGTTCAGGATGTCGCAGCAGCTTCAGGGATTCTGCTTTTGAAATTCAGATTTCATTGTTCTCTGGAGCTCTGGTTGTGTAACATTTCTATAGTTGCCTCTGAACCCAGATTCTAGAACCATTCTTAGATTTCCTTTCCTGATGAGATGGATGATACTGTGGCTACTGCTGTGCAGGTACAGAGCTAGTAGGTGACTGGATTCTTTCCCTTTGATTGGAAGCTTTATCAGTGTTCTCCAGGATTTCTGGGAGTACTTTTTATTGTTTTTGTTAACCCTTTTTTATTTCAGGTGTGGGTGTTGGTGCCTGTGTATATGGAGGGCAGAGGACAACATAAGAGAGTCAGTTCTTGCTCTCTACCACGTGGGTCCCAGGGATAGAACTTAGGGTGTTACATTTGACAGCAAGTGTTCTTACCTGTGGAGACATCTATCTTTCTGTGTCCTCGTTTCCCCTAGGCCATAGGTCTAGGCAGTGCTGAATTTGTGTGTGTGTGTGTGTGTGTGTGTGTGTGTAAGATCTTGTCTCCCAGTCTGAGGAGTGAGATACTATATTTTGCTACTCAGTCTTTTATAAGGCATCTTACCCCAGCCTCTGTAGGTTTCTCTATTTTATGTGGAGCACTCTCAGACCCTGATCCCTAAAGAAGCCAAACTCTCACTCACTGCTGCTGCCTGTTTTTGCTCCATGGCCTCCTGGCTTTAGCTCTGCTGTTTCTCTATATTCCCATTGCAACCCAAAAGGTACTTATACTTACAGTAAGTATGTTTTGAGCCAGCTGTTTTTTTTTTTAATTTGACAGGTTGCTGGGCATAGTGACACATGCCTTTAATCCTAACACTCAGTTTGATTCCAGCATGTTCTACAGAGAGAGTTCCAGGATAGCCAGTGCTACACACAGAGAGAAACCCCGTCCCAACAAAACAAAACAAAACAACCCAAACTCAAAAATATAAAAGTTATCGAACCACACGCACATGTACACACATATATATGGTTGTTATTCCAGAAATTTTACTATGCAATATTAACTGGAAACCTCGATAACCATTTAAATCCACATCTCAAAAACTATGAGCATAGCCCCTGTCTCTTAGTATTCCAAATGTGAACACCTGTCTCTTAGTAGTCCAAATGTGAACACACACGTGCATTCACATATGCACATACACACACATACACACACATACACACATTCACATATACACATACACACACACCACATACACACCACACACACATATTCACGTATACACATACACACTACACACACACATACACACACATACACACATACACACATCATGCACACATCATACACACACACACAAACACACACACACACACATATATATAATAACTCTCACGTTTGCAAGTGGGTTCTGTGGTTTCTTGTTGGTGTCTGTTTAGATGGCTGTATAGTAAGTAACTCCAGAATACTTGTTCATTGATGTTCAGTTTTTGTAAGCATGCATGAGAATTATGGCATGATTTGACACGTTTGGTTGAGACAGTTCAATTTAATTTTAGTTTATACCCTTGCAATCTTAAATTAGAGGTTTGTTATTATAAATTGCAAATTAAAAAATAACTGTTGACTTGCTTTATTCTTTGTATTTACAGTAGTATTTTAAGAAATAAGTAATTGATAATCTTTTAAACTCTGCATATCTTCCCATTGAAATAACTGAAATGTATATAGATGTATATAGATGTATAGATGTCACAGAAAAATCATTATAAAAGTTACAGTGGAGTGAATTAGGAGAAAGGCACATGAGACTGAGGAGCATGGCAGGAAGACATAGTTGTAGTTAGGCTTAGGCAATCGTGGTTGTTATTCAGAAACAAAAGGAGAGATGAAAACTTCACCGTGATCTCAGAGATTTTTGTTATTTGTTGAGATAGGGATGATTTGAGATCTAGGGTGTCACTAGGTAGCTCGAACTGACCTGAAACTCACTGTGCTTCCCAGCTGGCTTGACCTTGTGATCCTCCCACCTCTCACTACACCAGTGACTGGGGTACAGGCATGCACAGCAGTGTGTGGAGTGAAAAGGTTTTTTTTTCATTATCAGATATCTCAGTTAAGTTACCTATTCTTTTTTCCTAAATGCTTGGGTTTTAATGAGGAGGGATGACTCTTTTAAACTATTATCTAGTACTGTGATTTAGGAAAGTCTGAGTGTGTTATTGTCCATGATTGAGTTTGCTGATTAATTATCCTGCTTCTCTATTCCTTCAGCTGAAATAAGACAGCCTAGCATTTCCCCTTTCCTCTAACATCAAGCCCAGAGTATGCCCTTGGTTTTATTTTTGTTTAATGCTGTAAGCTACCATTGTGCATATAAGTGCTTTGAACCATGAGGGTGTTTATATCAAGTCAGAAACATGGCGTAATACTTCTTAGAAGGTGAAGTTATGTCAGTCATGAATAAGAACTAATTCAACATGCTACCCTATCTCATATTCATTCTTAGAAAAAGATGAATTTCTAATAAGTGTTTCTCAGAGAGTGAATGAATACATAAGAGGCACTTTGGGGACTAGAGAGATGGTCTAGAAGTTTAGAACACTGGCAGCTCTTCTAGATGACTTGGATTAGATTCTCTGCATCCATATTGTGACAACCATCTTTACCTCTAGATCTGACATCTTCTTATGGCCTCCTTGATCACCAGGAACTCAGTGGTACACAGACATACATGCAGGCAAAATACTCATATACATAAATTTAAAAAAATAAGTAGATACAATTTTAATATTTTAGATTTTTATTATTTCTGTGTATAAGAGTTTTGCCTTCATATGTGGCTGTGCACCACATGTGCTGGTGCTTGAGGAGCCTCCATGTGGGTGCTGGAAATCGAACCTGGATCCTTTGTTACAACAGCAAGTGCTCTTAACAATTGCCCAAAGCTGAGGTTTTATAAGATTCTTTTTCCTTTTTCATTCCCTACCACTTCCCTTTCCTCTCCCCCCTTTCTAGCAGTTTTGTATGGTTAAATAATAGGAGATAATTATTTTGGATTAAGTTCATACAATGGAGCCCAACAGACAAGGCCAAAAAGTGAGTCACTTTGTAGTTATGGTACACACGTACAGGTCAGAGGACAGCCTGAGGGAGTCAGCTTGCTCCTTCCCCATTTGAGTCCTAGGGATCAAACTTAGGTTGCCAGCTTGGCAGCAAGTACTTTTACCAGCCTCAATGACACCGTTGCAGGTGTGTGCATCCATGCATGCTGGGAGTTGAATCTTGGGCCTCCCAAATGCTAGGCCAAGGGCACTGCCATAGTACTCCTTCCCAGCCTAGTCTTCTTACTGGCTACCTATCTGTTTCTTCTTAAACTGCTAGGAATTTTTTTTTTTTTTTTTTTTTTTTTTTTTGGTTTTTTGAGACAGGGTTTCTGTGTATAGCCCTGGCTGTCCTGGACTCGTTCTGTAGACCAGGCTGGCCTCGAACTCAGAAATCCGCCTGCCTCTGCCTCCCTAGTGCTGGGATTAAAGGCATGCACCACCACTGCCCAGCGATTTTTTTTTTTTTTTTTAAAACAAGTATTAACTCTTTATCAGAATTTATGGTTGGATTTAGAAATACTAGATTTACTAGAAGATGCGTTAAATTTCTGATCCAGAATATTTCTGGCATTGAAAGGTAAATAGATAATTTTGTTAAAGTTATTTCTAAATTTTTAAAGATTTTTCAGTGTTTTAAATTTGTTTCCTCCTTTTAAAAATATAAGATGTAACAGTATTTTCTTCTTCATATGTGTCTTATTTGTGTGTGTGTGTGTGTGTGTGTGTGTGTGTGTGGTGTATTTGTGAAGGTCAGAGGTCAGCTTTGGTTGTCCGTTCCTGAAGAGCCATCCACCTTATGTTTGAGACATGGTTTTTTGTTTGTTTTTTGTTTTTTGTTTTTTGAGACAAGGTTTCTCTGTGTAGCCCTGGCTGTCCTGGAACTCACTCTGTAGACCAGACTGGCCTCGAACTCAGAAATCCACCTGCCTCTGCCTCCCAAGTGCTCGGATTAAAGGCGTGCGCCACCACCGCCCGGCTCCAACTTGCTTCTTGGTTGTGATTTGTGCAGGAATAGAAACCCTGACTAAGACATGACCCGAGCAAGTGCGATTTGCTCTTTCTATGATTGTTTGGCCTTGAGGATTATAGGTGATCCCAAAGCAGTGACTGATCCTCCATGAGGACAGGAAGGTGCTGAACTGCTGAGGTGAGTAGGCAAGTCTGTTGTCAGTCTTGAGGGCCGAAGGCGCTCCCATTACCAGCATTGCTGATTTCATGGCCTTCATTACATGAGAGGCCTTTCATTTGTTATGGCCACCATGTATAGAAGGGCTGAGCAAGTATCTACCACAGCATGTACATACCTAAGATTACCAAAATCTGAGTAATGGGTGACATCTATTAGGAGTTTAAAATGTCTTCCTGCTTTTGAGAATGACAGTTCTTAGTCCAGTGGAAACCTTTGTTACAATGAGGGCATCTGGACTTGGGCCTAGCTGAGGGGCAGTCTGTCTGAGGTGACCAGGTTTGCCACAGACCCTGCAGGTGTGATCAGGGAGTTCTTCATGAAGAGGGCGCGTCCTCTTACACACTCCATCACCGAGGCATCAATGGAGGCAGTCAGGGCTGCAGTGGGGCCTGTACCAGGGTCCAAATCATGAGCAGCAACAACCCATTTATGGGTATCATCATTCCTTATGGTTGCCACAGCATTGCAAGTGGGGCTGTTAAGGCCTTCCTATGCAAGCTGCTTGGTAAGCATGTCTCTCTGATTGGACCAGCATCGACTGGCCTTTCCACTGCTTCAGTCACACAGGACAGGATGACCATGAAGGATTCCCCAGGCTGCTAGACAAGATTGTGAAAGTAAGCAGAAGGATCACGAGGAGTGCAGGCCTAACGTGTTAAAGTAAGCACACAGTCCAATAGTGGCCTGAGTGGCAGGGTTAATGTATGCCCTGTGGTCAGTAAGCATATCGATGGTAATGTTAAGGCTATATTCCAAGTTAATCCTAGCCTGATTCTCAGCCAAGTCATGATATGTAGACCTCCAGTTAAGACACACCGCAGGGGGCTAGCGGGAGGGTGCAGTGGGTTAAGAGCACTGACTGCTCTTCCAAAGGTCCAGAGTTCAAATCCCAGCAACCACATGGTGGCTCACAACCACCCGTAATGAGATCTGACGCCTTCTTCTGGTGCGTCTGAAGACAGCTACAGTGTGCTTACATATAATAAGTAAGTCTTTTAAAAAAAAAAAAATAGAAACACAGCAGGGTCAAGCACTACCTTAAAGAGATTATATCAATCGTAATAGGTCTGGAGGTGTGTGGCCTATTGCTTCAGTACTTACTCAAAATAAAGGGAGTCTGGGCTAGAATCATTGGCAGCTTTTCTGATTAGTGCCAAGTCTGCCAGAGGAGTGGGAATCCAGGGCCTAGTCGCCACATCAAGACCAAGATTGACAGGGAAAGCCTTATGATATACATGAGGAGAATGAGGCCCCCGGGAAGAGGCAGTCCAGCTTGAGGGACGGCGTTGCAGGAGTGACCACTGCAGGGGTGACCTCAGGAAGGCAAAGTCCCCCTAAATTACACCAACGGTAAGCTGGGGGTACCTCCAGTGGGCAGGAGCAGAAGGGCTAATGAGTGAGGGACCCAGAACAGTGGGACTTGAGGATGGCTTGGAACGGCCAGAGGGCTGGAGCAGAGGCACCCTCATCCTCATCACTAAAATCAGCCTGTTTGCCCAGGGAAAGTGGGACAGAGTCAGTAATGGAAAGGTGAATATTAGTGATCCTGGCAGTGTTTGTTATGGGCAGCCACCACTTCCTCTGGGGAAGAACTGTTAAGACTGGCAATGACTTCAAGGAGGATGGGGCAAAGAACAAGGGAGGGTAATCCCAGACTGGACCTCACACTTGTGGGCAAGGGAGAAAACACGCATCCAGAGGTCAGGGTTCCACATGGTCTCTGGCAATATCCAGGGGGCTGAAATAGCAACTCCCTCCCAAAATTGGTCCAAGTTGTGAGTCTTAACCTTGAGACTATGAGTAACCAGAAGGGTTTTCAGTGCCCTAATCTGGGGTTCTTTGATGGTGGAGGGGAGGAAACCTATGACAACTAGCGCGGAGGAAACCTATGACAACTAGCGCAAAGGAAACAAGCAAAGAACTGATGTGACAAATATGACAGAGGAGGTGATGAAAGTCACATACTAAGCAGGGGATCCCTCAGGTGTAGCTCAGAGGCCTTATGCCTGCGCAGTGTCCCTGAGATGGAAAAGGTGTTCGAGAGCCAATCCCTGGCACCACCACTTTGGAGACCATCCCCGATGTCATTTACCACCGGGATGCATCCGAACCAAAAGTGAAAATGATTGGACAAAGAATACAGAAAATATATCTGCTGCACACTCACTGCAGCATGCTCACTTAAGATAAAGAAGGAAGAAAAGATGGCTGCTGCAAGCTCACCCTCGCACTGAGACTGAAAATGAAAGTATGTTGGTCACCAGGATGAACAGACAAAAAAGACAAAGAAGACAGAAATGAGGTCTGCGTATTCACCCTCACGAAATCCCACAACATAAAACACTAAGGGGCCAACTCACCGAAGAAGCAACCAAAGGGCACTACAGCAGCACCACAAGGAGAAGAGTAGATCATTTGAAACTGTGAGCAAAGGTTCACAAGCAGCCACAAAAAAACAAACAAAAACAAAACAAAATGAGGACAATGTAGTCTGTCCATGTTGGGCGCCAAATGCTCCCTGTGCCCTGGACTACTCACTGCCTGACTCTACCTGCCCTTGGGTGTTGGAGTTGAGTTGGTGCAGAATCAAAGGCAGAGACTCCGGAAGCAGGTGAGAAAAGCCACAGCAAGCTCATCTGAATGCTGCTGCAAGCTCCTTTAACACCCTCCACCCATGTTCCATTGGTCCCAAGAAAGCATCTCTTCTAACAGCGGTTCCCAATTGGCTGCCATTGTCTGTGTCCGCAGTTCTCAATTAGGTCCTCCTGCAGGAGATGCTTTTGCGGTTGCTCGCTCCTGGCATTTGCATAGAGGTGGCCCCACTGTATGTATACACACACATACATACACACA
The DNA here is from genome assembly GCA_019843815.1 of Montemys delectorum. NCBI lineage: Eukaryota > Metazoa > Chordata > Mammalia > Rodentia > Muridae > Montemys > Montemys delectorum. Next base: position 41,035 of record JADRCD010218218.1, on the reverse strand, counting down.
CATATACACACATACACACACATATATTTATGTGTATATATATATATATTACTTTGTTCTAATCAATATTGTGTTTTTAAGAAACCTTGTCTCAAAAAAACCAAAAAAAAAAAAAAAAAAAAAAAGAGTCTTCTACGCTACAGTGAATTACACCAGAGCGAGCGCTGGCAGAGGTCCTGAGTTTAATTCCCAGCAGCCACATGGTGGCTCACGGCCATATGTACAGCTACAGTGTACTGATCCACATACAATAAATAAAATAAATCTGAGAAAAAAGAGTCTTCTCTATTGGCTGGAAGTATATAGCTCCTTTAAGAAGACACTTGCCTAGGGTGCTTGAAAGCCCGTTCAGTCCCTAACACTACATAAAGTCCTGTATCCACGGCACAGCGCTCAAGGAGAGGCAGGAGGCTCAGAGTTTAAGGTCAGCTTTGGCTACATGGTAAATTGGAGGCCAGCCTGGGCTACATCAGACCTTGTCTCAAAAAGTTTTTTTTTTTTTTTTTTTTTTAGTCTATATTGATATATGTAACCAGTTCATTCTTTCAGAGAAATGCATTGTCTAGCTACTTCAATTCATTCTCCTAAATTTTTTTAAAAATTACTGTTATTATATATTTTTCTTACGGTGCACATGGACAAGATATTTTTTTCTTTCTTTTTCTTTCTTTCTTTTTTTTTTTTTTTTTTTTTTTTTTTTTTTTTTTTAAATTGGGCAACAGATCCCATTATAGATGATTCTAAGCCACTATGTGATTACTGACAATTGAACTCAGGCCTCTGGAAGAGCTACTAGTGCTCTTAACCACTGAGCCATCTCTCTAGTCCCTCTATAGTAAATTTAAAAAATATATTTTTTTGAGACTAGTTTGTCTGTATAGTATTAGACTTTTCTTAGACTTGTGACCCTTTTCCCTTTGCCTTCTGAAATGCTGGGGTCACAGGTGTACACTACACCCCTCACCCCACTTACACACCAGATGTGTAGGAGGTGCAGGGGGACATGCACGCTAGGCAAGCACTCTTATCAAATGTGATTCATCCCAGCCTCTGTTACACATCTTTTTAATATAAAAGTTTTGTACTTAGTTTGCTTTTTATGGATATCTAAATATTAGGGCTCTTATTTCTTTCCCTGTTTCTGGTTAATTTTAGGTATGTAGGATGTGATTGATGTGAGATAATTTGTTTGCTTTAATTTTTTTTGTATTACTTGTCTTTTTTTTTTTTTTTTTTTTTTTGGTTTTTTGGTTTTTTGGAGACAGGGTTTCTCTGTTTAGCCCTGGCTGTCCTGGAACTCACTCTGTAGACCAGGCTGGCCTTGAACTCAGAAATCCGCCTGCCTCTGCCTCCCAAGTGCTGGGATTAAAGGCGTGCGCCACCATGCCCGCCTATTACTTGTCTTAATTAAAAGCTATTGAAGGGGTATTTTGATTGGTATTTCTGTGGTATTAGTTGTTTTTGTCTTTTTCTAGTCTCTTAAGTCAAATACCCAAGTCTCTTGATTATGTATAATCTTTGTGTTTCTTCTCGCTCCTTCCTCCCTCCCGCTCCACTTTCATAGGTGGATTGTTGCCTGTAGTTTTAAAATTGAAACCCATGCTAAATCTGACTATGCTCTGGCCTTGGCGGTCTTGCCCACCCCCACGGCCAGCTCCAAGTGGCCATCTTGCCCTGGTTTCTGCTGCCAAGCTGCTCCGGGCAAAAACCTGCTCCCAAGCTAGCTCTCTCCGCTTGCTGAGCTGACCGAACCAGTCTTTCCTGAAATGTCTGGAGCCGCTGGCTGCTCATACTTCCCCCTGTGGCTGGCCTGCAGAAAAAGCCAGCTATGGCTCACTCAAGATTCCCTTCACCCTGTAAAATGAATACACCAGAGACTTATAGTATATAATGATAAATCTCCAACCCCAAAATGCCTGTGGAAAGAACACACAACTCAATGTAATTACAAGCTGCACGCTTAGATTAGACAAATACCACTTCACTACTCTGTTGCCCATCTATAAAATCCCTAGCTACTTGCAGCTCCTCCGGGCCACTGGGTCTGCTCATCTTCATTTCCTTCTACCTCCATCTTTCTCTCCCTCTGTCCTCTGTCTTGTCTGGCCTTATTCTTCCTTTTTCCCCTCTCTAAAACTTTCAGCTCTGCCTTTCCCTTCCACTGCCCAATCACAGGCTCTATCCTTATCTGACCGATTAAGATTTTACCAGACGTCACCTGAGTATGTGATCTACTCCTCGTCGAAGCACCCCCTTTGAGGGAGTAGAAAATACCAACACAATCCACAACAGTGGACAAGTGCTCTGATTTCATCTCTCTCCTGTAGATTTACTTTTCTTCCTTTGCTTTTGTTAAGAATTGTGAAGCAGTTTTAGCTGAAGACCCTTTGTTTTATTTTTTGTGTATCTATGTGTATATGGGTTCATGAGCGTACACATAGGAATGAATGTGCAGTTGCATATGGAAGGCAGAGGTTGATCCTAGCTTAGCTGTCTTTCTACTTTATCTGAGACAGGGTTGCACATTGAATCTTGATACCTACCAAAAGTATCTAGGTCTGATTAAAACTTAAATCTTAGGCTAAGGTTGCTCTTCTCTGAGCTGTTTCTAAAGTGGACCTATCTAGAGGTGTGAGCAATCTTGTTGTCCCCTTACATTTAGAGAGATAATAAAAGATTCTTTGGTGCTTTTTTGAGATAAGGTCCCACTATGTAATCTGGCTTGGAAGTTGCTGTGTAGCCCATGTAGGCTTTGGACTGGTGGTCCTAATAACTCAGCTCCATGAATACTAGGATTAAAGGTGTGTGCTTTCACTTAAATGAAAAGATTCTTAATCTTGGAGGTAGTGGTAAAGTGTTACAGTGGAGATTGAGCTTTTAATATAGGGGAAATTTTGGCAAACCAACTCTTTGAGTCAACAGTCTCTAATTATTATTTATGTTCTGTGAGTCCACATTGCCAGTATCTTCCAGTTTCATTGGTGTTGCTATGATAAAATTACCTGTCAAAAAAAAACAACTTAAAGGGTTTGTTTTACCTCACCACTCCATGTCACAGCCCATCACAGCAGAGAATCTGAGGCTACAAGAACTTAAAATAGCTGGTCACACCCACAGTCAAGCATAGAGCGAAATGAATGCATGTGTACTTGAGTTCAGCTGGCTCTCCTTCTCATTCAGTCCAGCGCCTAGCCCAGGAGCTGCTGCCACCCACATTCCAGGTGGGTTTTCTCACGCCTACTAACTTAATTAAGAAAACCCCTCATAGGTGTGAAATCAGGCCAATCTAATCTAAACTGTTCTCATTGAGACTACTTTCCCAGGTGAGTAGTCTAGATTGTGTTAAATTGAGTAAAAACTAACCATTACATAGTGTTTTAAATTGAGATTTTAGAAATTTAGATATTTTTCCTTTTTAATATTTTCAGGAGTAATCCATTTTCATATTTTCTTTTAAATGTAGTACCTAGCCTTATTCTAATCCTAAAATGCCAAATAGTTCATGCAATGTGTGTGTGTGTGTGTGTGTGTGTGTGAGAGCATGTGTGTGTTTTAAGACTGGGACTCACTGTGAGGCCGGCCTCAAGCTTTTGGGCCTTGTGTTGTCTAAGCGCTGGGATTTCAGGCTTGTGTCACCATGTCTGGCTCTCATCAGTCCTGTCTCTCGATTGGTGTTGGAAAAGTTGACAGTAGCTGCAGGACAGTAAGGAGGCTTCATTTACTTTCCTGGAGATGGAAAGTGTCCTGGAAGAATGTGAGATTTATCCTAGAACTCTAACTTTGGTGTTAAGTTTGGTCAAATACATGTCAGGTATTTTCACTAGTAATGTGGTTTCTTAACATATCTGAAAAGCAATTACCGTCATTTCTCTGTGTTTTGCTGCTGTTTAATCTTTTTGATAATGCAACTATTAAAATTGAAAGTAAAATATTGAAAACTTTGCAGTCTCTTCAAATATTAGGCCAATGGAAAAATGAACTGAAATGCATTGTTGGCTAAAACTAATTTGTAAATTACATCTGAAATTGTTTTGGTAGTTCAGCTATTGGAATGAAATTCAGCTTTTTTTTCTTAAATAAATATCCTTATCTGAGAGTAGATGGTTGTACAAAACAAGTTGTCAATGCCGTTCAGCTTTTAAGTCCTTCCCTCATTTCCCTTTAAGGCCATATAAGCCCTTCCTATGTATGTGCTGTCTCACACACAAGCTAAAAAAGAGCTGGGGTCCAGTACAATGCTAGACCCTAGATTCCCAGGACCCCAAAAGGTGTGGGGTTGGAGAAAGAAAGAAAATTACAAATGAGCCCAACATCATCATCATTCTTATTAGCATTAGTATTTTGCAGAGCTGAGAACTGAACCCAGGGCTTTGTACATGCTAAACAAATAAATACTCTACCACTGACTTACTTCTCAGTGTCAGTTTAGCGTTGCAATGACACATTAAAAAGTTTTTGAGGGCAAGAACTGCACTTTATGTTTGACCTAAGCAATAAAAACTCTTCATGTTCTGTTAGCAAAAGTATTTGTAGCAAATGTTTCTAGTTTTGGGAAAGATCTAAATTTTATAAACAAAATTAGTTTTTTTTAAAAAGGACTTTAGAGTCAAGGATCTGTTTTATTTATTTTTAAGATCAAACAACTATTTTTTTAATTGAAGATAGATGTTTTTCATAGAATATATTGATTACAGTTCCCCTCCTGAATCCTTCCCACCCACCCAAATCCATGCATACCCTATTTTGTTCTCTATCATTAGAAAAAAATAAATAGACATCTAGGAGGGGAAGCAGCCTTAGCCCCAGCATTTAGTAATTTTTAATCTTGGAACTTTCTGAACTTGCTGTACCGCAGGTTTGTTAGTTACAATGCAACATTTATGAGCCATTAGGATTAAATAACTCACAGAAAAAACTGACAACTAGTAGTACCCAGTAAGCATTAGCTGGGTAATGTTTACTTACCTTTTTATTCAGAAATTAAAAAGTTGTTGTATCTTTTTGTATCAGTTGGTTCATCAGTACTATGAATATGTATTGCTTTTGTTTGTTTGGTTTGTTTGTTTTTTTGAGACAGAGTATCTTTGTGTACCCTTGTGTAGCTCTGTGGATCAGACTGGTCTTGAACTCACAGAGATCCTCTTGCCTCTGCCTCCAGAATGCTGAGATTAAAGGTGTGTGCTGCTGCCGCTGCCGCCGCCACCAATATGGTATATGTGGCTAATTAGACTACACACTAAAAATTAAGTAAAGGCCCTAAGAACATTTTACTTTCAGATTCTGTACTAGCTAGTGTTTGGCTGCCTGAAACAAGACAGAGCCGTTTGAGAAGAGAGAACGTCAATTGAGAAAATCTTTCCGGGCAGTGGTGGTACATGCCCTTAATCCCAGCACTTGGGAGGCAGAGGCAGGCAGATTTCTGAGTTCGAGGCCAGCCTGGACTACAGAGTGAGTTCCAGGACAGCCAGGGCTACACAGAGAAACCCTGTCTCCAAAAAACCAAAAAAAAAAAAAAATCTTTTCCACTAGATTGGCTTGTGGGCAAGCCTGTGCACAGTGCATTTTCTTGATTAATGACTGATGTGAGAGAGTCTAGCCCACTAGAAGTGTGCCGTCTCTGGCCAATTGTCCTGCATGGTATAAGACATCAGGCTGAACAAGCCATGGGGAGCAAGCCAGTAAGTAGTGTTCCTTGATAGCCTTTGCTTCATTCAGTTCCTGTCTTCAGGTTCCTGCCTTGGGATCCTGCCTGTTTCCTCAGATGGTGGGCTACAGGTTGAAAGAGGAAATCAAACCCTTTCCTCCCCAAGTTGCTTTTTGGTAGTGATGTTTTATCACAACAATAGAAACTCAAAGATAGAAATCATAACTTTTTTGTTTTGTTTTTTGATACAAGGTCTCATATCCTAAGCTGGCTTTGAGTTCACTGTGGAGTTGAGGATGACTTTGAATTCCCGATTCTCTTGTTGTCATCTCCATCGTGCTGGGGTTATAGACAAACAACACTTTGTGTTTTGATATTTTGAGACAGTTTCTCACTCTGTTGCTCAGGCTGGCTTAGAACTTACTGTGAAGTCCAGACTGGACACCCCTAGTACCTGTGTGTGGTATCTCATGCCTATAATTCTAGCAGTAGAAACCACACTTAACACTGCCACACATTAAAAAACAACATCATCAAATATTATGTTATCATACTATAATAAAAGAATTTAATCTCAAAAAATAGGAAAGGCAGTCTCGTATTGTAGCACAGTTGATAACTTTATACATACTGTCTTGTCATGCCTGGTAACCTGTTTAGGAGTGGATTTCAAGAATTGCTAATTTAATCTCCTTTTTTAAAGACAGGACTGCCCCTAGGGGTGTATCAGAGCTCTTATAGCAGAGTAGAATGACAACTGAGTCTAGACCTAGATCACCTAAGTTGTAAATCGATCCTCTCAGTTTCCACCACATGAGAATTTGTGTTATAAAGAATCAAGCACAGAGAATCCATGACTTAATTAGGATCAGTAGTAGCTCTTAAGAAAACAGAGATGGGGCTAGGTAAGATAGGCACACTTGTAATCCTAGTACTTAGATCACAAGTTTTAGACTGGCCTGGGTTCATATGGAGACTACCTTTAAAAAAAAGGAAAGCTGGAACTTGAATCTGCAGTATCCATCCAACTATTTTTGCATGATTTGACTTCCATTTTTAGTGAAATGTTTTCTGTGTACCCTAAGAGACTGTTTTCTCCTATACATTTTTATTTGTTTAGTGTGTGTGTGTGTGTGTGTGTGTGTGTGTGTGTACATGTGTGTACATGTGCATGCTTACACGTTAGGGGTGTAGGAACAGTGCATACCATAGTGTTCATACAGAAGACAATGGAAAACTTTGTGAAGAATTGATTCTCTGATCCTACTGTAGATTCTAGGGATTAAACTTGGTTGCCGGACTTTCACTCCTCCCACTGTGCCACTGGGCTTGCACTCCTCCCACTGTGCCTCCTTGCCATTTGTCTTTTTACTTTATGTAGGTAGATTATAAGGGGTTGAAATTGAAAAGATGCATCTAAATTTGGAATTTCCTTTTCTTGCAGTTTTCAGATTTTGGAGCCTAAGGAACGCTTTGCAGGGGAGACTGCCATTGCAGCCACCTCAGCAGCCAAGATCCTGCTCCATAGCCACAGACTGGAGTACTGGTGGGCCACAGTCCGCAAATACCTTCTTAAGACGGGTAGGTAAAAGACAGTGGGGAGTGGAAAAGTCCTTCCTTCAGTTCTTTCTAATTTTTACTTTATATGTATAGGTATTTTGTGTGCATGGATGCATGTGTTGTATGTATATCTGTGTACCATATGCATACCTGGTACCTGAGAAGGCCAGACGAGTGTGATGAATTTGGAGCTGGAGTTAAAGGTTTTTTTGAAACCTTTTTACTAGGAATGATACCTGGCCCTGGAAGAGCAGGCAGTGCTCTCAGTGGCTAAACCATCTCTAGCTCCTGGAGGCCAATTTATCTTGATGACTTCTGCAGATCCCTAGTCTAGGATCAGATACTGCTCAATCTTGTTATGACTGGTCACTAAGGCATACAACCTATAGCAGTGGTTTTCATTTCCACTTTTACATCACACTTGAAGACAGAGATCTCAGTTGTCCCAGCTGGCCCTGAGGGCCCAGCTCCTCTCACACCCAAGCCCTCCCGCCTCACCCTGCTTCCTCCAACACGAAGACAATGAGGACTCACCTGTGAGACTGCAAGTGTGATCTCCAAGCCCTCCCTGCCTTTGTGCGTCGGAATTCCCAATTTGGAGCTGGGGATTGGTTGCTGGGTACTCAAATCTAGAGGTCTTGTGCATAAAAACAGTGCTGAGATCAAGCCCATGTGAACCAAAAAAATAAAAATAAGATAAAGGAGGTGTGTGGCACCACACCTGGCAGGCATGTTTGTTTTGATAATAGAATTTGATGGGTTTGCTTGTCTTCATTAACATGGTATGAGGTGGGGTAGCTAGGAGTGTGACTCAGTGGCTAAGAACTGGAATTATTTGAATGCTTGCTCACTCCTGTGTCTGGTGGTGAATGCTGACTTGGCTGAGTGCTCAAGCTCAAGAGCACCTGGGCTGTTAGCCAGAATACTTACGCTACACTTCTCCTTGTGATTGCTTGGCTTTCTCACAGCATGATTAACTAGTTCAAGAAAGAACATCCCAAGCAAGGAGGGTGAAGGGACATGACTTACTTGACTTAGCTTGGAAGTCACATAGGATCACTTCATTCAGTTTTTCAGAAGTTATAAGAATTGGAAAGTGGCCATAAGCCCCACCCCTTGAGGGCAGGACTATCGGCATTGAAAAGCATCTGATAGGGAGTCAATTGCTCTAGATACCTTCTAGTATATAATTTGTCACTGCTTGTATTTTTAAAATTATATTATTAAGTGTGTGGGGGTACACAAGTGCCACAGCACACATGTAGAGATCAGAAGGCAGCTTTCAGGAGTCAGTCCTCTCCTTCTATCATGGGCACTCTTGGGATTAAACTTAGGTTTGTCAGCTTGGCACCATGCACCCTTTCCTGCTAAACCATCTCACAGATCCAGAGAAATAATATAATGCATTAGATCTTGGATTTGATCCCCAGCACTACAACTTGTAGATGTACAGATATGGTGGTACACACTGTAATCTCAGATTAATAAATAATAAATTAATAAATAACCTCAGTAATAAATATGGGAAGCAGAGGCAGATGGATTGCTGTAAGTTTCAGGCCACTCTGTATGCATAGTAAATTCTAGATCAGCTAGACTAACATAGCAAGAATTTGTCTCAAAGTATCTATGTGAGTTTGTATGTAGGCATGCTCTAAGTGTTGTATATACTCAGAGTCCCAACACAACAGAGACTGAGACAGAGGATTGAGGGTTTAAGGTCAGCCTGCCTGGCTACAAAGTATGCCCCCCACCTTGATCTCAAAACAACCAAAGGGTTGGGACTGGATTGATGATCCACTGGTTAAGAGCACTCGTTGCTCTTTTAGATAACCCACATAGTGGCTTATAACCATTTGTAATTCCAGTTCCAAATGATCTGATGCCTTTTGACCTCCTTTGGCACCAGACATGTACATAATGCAAATCTTATATGCATGTAGAATAGTTGTATATATAAAATAAATATATATTTTTTAAAAAAGGTTTAAGCTGGGCGTGGTGGCACACACCTTCAATCCCAGCACTTCGGAGGCAAAGACAGGTGGATCTCTGAGTTCTAGTCCACCCTGCTCTACAGAGTTAAGTTCCAGGATAGCCTGGGCTACATATAGAAACTGTCTTAAAAACAAACAAACAAACCAAACAGAGGAAAGCTTTGGGGCCTCAAGTCTAGACAAAGAATTCCAGGTAGCTGGGGAATGCTGAGATTGGGAATAATAAATTGTCTTCTTGGGAGAACACCTCACTCAGTTTTCTAATACCAAAGGCCCTGAGATCCTAGACATAGAAGCAACAGGCACACGCACGCACGCACGCACGCACACGCACGCACGCACGCACACGCACGCACGCACGCACGCACGCACATACACACACACACATGCACGCACGCACGCATTTGAGAGAGAGCCAGTGGGTTCATGGGAAGAGTTGGAGGAAAGAAAGAGAAGAGGGGAAGTGATATAATGTCAATTTTTTAAATTTAAAAAGTACAAACCAAAAAGTTTATTTTCAAAAGCCATTAATATAAAATAAATGAAAAAGGTGAACATTCTGTAAGAATTTGAGTTCTTCTTGTCTAGTGGAGTATGATTTTAAAGTAATTAGGGCTCTCAAGAGGAATAAAATACAAATACACATATACTTTCTAAAAGGGTTGTATTAGATTGTCTTACACAGTTGAAGTCTGTCTAGCCAATTCAGCAGTGGCCCTGTACGTGCTTAGAAAGAGAGAGAGTTCTGGGAGTTTCTAAGTCCAATAAGTAAGAATGAGGGGAGAACAAGGGAGCTCAGTGATGCCTCCCGTGGAGGGAGGCTGAAGGCCTGGGAGTCCCCCACACAGGTACCGAAAGCCTGAAGCCCAGCAGTGTCCACAGCAGTAGATGCACTCACTGCTCAGGAAGAGTGGAGTTTCACATACTGTCTGGCTTCCTTCCACCTTGTTCCATCCCCCCACCCATCTCGCCTGTTAGAGGTGCCACCTATATTAAGGTGGGTTTTTTTTCCTCTTTAGCCACTGCTGTGTATGCCAGTCATCTCTAGAAATGCTCTCACAGACGTACTTAGAAGTATGCTTTACTAAATGTTCTAGGTGTTTCTCTTCCTAAGCAAGTTGACAGTCAAGATTAATTATCAAAATGCCTAAATACAAAGAAAAAAGATTTCGGATGTTATTTTTTGATAACAAAGTAATAAATACATAATTATAATTAAAAGCAGAGACAAATTACTCCAACAAAACAAAGTATAAGATTTATAGCTTGGACTTTGTTTTCTTCTTTATCCAAATATGCTAGTAATTTTACAATCCAGGTAGACTTTTTCCTCCTTATTTGAATAATTTAAGAATTGGTGTCCAATTTTAAATTTGAAAAACTAGTATCATCCATCAGGTTATTTTTGTGTGTGTCTCTTTGCTTCCTTTGAGAAAACTATGTGCTCTCTTTTTAGAATTGTACAATCCTACTTGGTAAATTTCTTGTAAATTAATTTGTAAATTGTAAAAACATTCATTGTATACAAGGAAACTTACAGAGTTGTGTAATGGTTGGTTGATTGTCTTGTTGATGAAGTTACAATTATATAAATTTCCTGTGACAGATTATACCTCATTTGAATTCAACACTATGATACTGTTAGATAGTGCTCCAATCATTACAGAAGTCTATGTCCAGTTTTATATTTAGGTTTGTGGAAATAAAGGAAGGTAAGATAAAATTTATCAGAATGGAGGGCTTCCTACCATTTTGTCTTAACTTTTTTGAAATGGTTTTAGATTCACAAGAGTTTGTAGCAAGAAGGCAGTAAAGTGCTCATTACCTAGTTCTTCCCTAGAGGTTATATATTATAGAAGGAAATCCAGACCAGGAAAATATATTAACTACAATTTTTTATTATGAAACCTTTCAGATATACAAGGTTATACCGAATAGTATGTTGAGCATCTCTGTATTTATACTGATAATTCAACAATGGTTTTTAATGACATTGTGTGTGTGTGTGTGTGTGTGTGTGTGTGTGAGAGAGAGAGAGAGAGAGAGAGAGAGAGAGAGAGAGAGAGAGCGAGCAGACAGACAGACAGACATGCTATAGTGAATGGATCAAGGTCAGAGGACAGTGTGCATGAATTTTCTCCTCCTACCATATGGATCCTAGGGACTGAGCTCACGTTCTCAGGCTTGGTGATATGTGCCCTTTATTTGTAGAACCTGCCCACAGTGGTATTTCTTCAGTGCTATTTAAATGTCAGTCAGGGAGGCTGGAGAGATGGCTCAGTGGTTAAGAGCACTGACTGCTCTTCCAAAGGTCCTGAGTTCAAATCCCAGCAACCACACAGTGGCTCACAACCACCTGTAACGAGAGCTGATGCCCTCTTCTGGAGTGTCTGAAAACAGCTACAGTGTACTTACATATAATAAAATAAATAAATCTTAAAAAAAATAAAATAAATAAATAAATAGATAGATAGATGTCAGTCAGGCCAAGTATATGTGGTGGTTTAGTCATTCACATAGTGCTATGGAGTAGGTTATAGTTTTGTATATCCCTGCAGAAAAGAAAACCAAGGTTAATGTATTTGTAAGTTGTCCAAGTAGTGCATCTAATCGGCAAAGGCTTGCAGAGGTCATTTCTCTGCTTACATTATGTGGTCCCAGGAATCAGAGTGAGGTTGGTCAGGCTCTGCTCACTGGGCCTTCCTGCTGACCCAGCTTTGTAGTTTTGATATAACAGCCTGTAGCACTCAGTGAGAGGTCCTTGACTAACTTCTTGTTGAATGTATACATTCAGACTTTACTTCTTTGCTGATTAGACACAAAATGAAACAAAAAGTCCACAAAAATACCATTGAGTTTCTTTGTGTTAATCAACCATGGGGCCTGCCCTGGAGTGTAGCTGATCTACTCAGTGAGACGCCATTAAGAAAACTGATTTTTCTTTTGCCAGCTGCTCTCGCTTGTGGATAGCTCCTTAGTTAGGGATAGGGCCTCATGTCCATTTTCCACCTCTCAGTGCCAGAATCCCATCTAGCTTGAACCGGAGCATGCCTTGTGTGTGCTGTGACTTCATATGTGCATCAATTCTGTTTTCTCAGAAAGACAGTTTCTTGGAAGTCGTTCTTCACTTCTGGCTGGCTCTTAAAATCTTTCTGCCTCCTCTCCTATATAGATCCCTAAGCCTTGAAGGGAGGTGTTTGATGAAGATCCCATTTAGGACTGAGCCTACAAAAGTCTCTGACTCTGCACATTGTTCAGTTGTGAGGTTCTGATGATTCCCATCCTTATAAAAAGCTGCTCTGGTGTGGGTCGAGTGAGGCATTGATCTGTGGATATGACAGTATGTCATTAAAAGTCATTTTAGTGCTGTTTTTTTTTTTTAGCAGGACAATTAGGTTTTACTCTAGGCCTATGACCTAACTGGTCTCAGAGTCTTGGCCACTTTAGCAGTGTCCCATCTCATGAATTAGGCTTAAATCCAATTTTTAAAAAAAGTGGTAGGTTACTCCCACAACATTTGTGCCACTTTTACATTGTAATACTGTATATCTTGGTGGCAGGTCACTGTTGTAGCACAGGGTTTGTAGGTGGTGATAATTGATAATTATCCTTTCTCTCTGGTAACCTGCAGAGAACTTTCTAGTCAGTAGGGGTGAAGGCTCTAGATAGGAACAACTTGACTTCTCTGTGTGTGATGACCTCAGTAAGCACTGTCTTCGACAATAAGACCTTACGGATAGGTTGTGGAGAATAACCAAAAGCCTTGGTGATAACCTGTGATGTTTGGTGGTTTCTGTGGGACTCCTTTGGTCAACAAGATGTAACCTATTCTTGGCATTATAGGTTTTACTTAATAAGATGCCTAGTTGGAGCTTGGAGCATTGTCTCCCCTATGGAGTGGTGACTCCATGTAGATGTCTTTCAAATATATGAAACCTACTGTAGAGACTTCATATACATACATATGTGTATGTGTGTGTGCATATATATTTATATACATACACACATGTATACATACGTGTGTATATGCATATATATGTGTGTGTATATATATATATATATGTATATGTTGCAGAGGCTTTGTATGTGTGTATAGTAGGTTTTCATATAGTTTTGCAAACTTTAGTGTTACTTGTCCCTCCCCATGTTCTCTCATCTCTCCCCATTTAATTCTGTAATCCTAGTCTCCCTCTGTCTCTCTGTAAATGCTATATTCTAATTCCCCTTTCTTGGGAGATTCTTTTCCTTCTAATCTCCTGGGATCTTTCTACTCCCCTCCTCCCTGAAACACTGGGACTATATAGGCTTATACTTAGTGATTGGTGATCAAACTCCAGCCTTTATGCTTGCACAGTGAGCGCTTTAGCCATTTCCTCAGCCTTTATTTATCCTTTGATAATTTTAATTATGTATACAATGGATCCTGATCATAATTCAACCCCAAATCCTCCTCCTACTCTCTCTGAATTTCCCCAGTCCTTCTCCCTCTTACCTGTGTATCCTCTCTTATTTTTTTATAATAACTTAGTGTTTCTGCATATGCACTGCTATGAAGCTGGAGCATGGGTAGCCTAACTGCCACCCTACAGTCTTGGCTGACCAGCACCTCTGCTGATGGTTCCTAATTTGACAAAGTTTCAGCCTGGGAGGAAGAGACTCCTGGGAGGGGCAGAAAGTCATGTGTGCCCTTTAGTCTCTCAGAGCTGTCCCTCACTAGACCTGCCATCTCTTAGCAGCGTGTACTTGACAATAGCTACTTAGCTAGGGCGAGGACCACTTGCAAGTCCCTCTCTCATCCACGCTGGGTTATTATCTGGCTTGATCTTATGCAGGTAACTGTAGCTGCTGTAAGTTCATTCTGTACAAGCACAATTTTACAAATTGGTTTTCAGGTATAATATAACCACTGAAAGTTGTGGGATATAGTGGCATATGCCTCTAATACCAGTACTCCAAAAGCAGCAGCAGGAAGAAGTGGAGGCCAGCCTGGTTTACCTAGTGAGTTCTAAGACAGCTCATAGGGGTTTTGTCTTATTTTATTTGTTGTTGTTGTTTGTTTATTTGTTTTTGTTTTATTTATTTAAGTTTAAAGTTACTTAAAAATGTTTGTAGTCTGTTTGTTTTTCTCTCATGTCTATAATTCCAGCACTAGAAAGATACAGGCAGGAGGATCAGATGACCAAGGTCATTCACTTGTATATAGCAAGTTTGAGACCAGCCTAGGCTACATGAGACCTATCAATAAAACCTCACAAGGAGGTTATGTTTTTCAAGGAAGGGGTTTCCCGAATGTTAGTTTTAGTGGCAGGTCTTCTTTCCCAAACACCTAGTAGTCTTTCATCCTTTACTTGATTTCTTAAAATCTCAGTGATTGGAACTGGGCTGAGTACTTAACCAACTTCTCAGCAAAATCTGTGTGTGTCGGTAAATACTGTGCACCTTTAAAGTCTTTAGCACGACTATGTATTTTTAGATTGGAATTCTTTATTTCTGTTTTCCTCTTTCTGGCAGAATCTCCAGGTGGTGGTCAGTTAAGACAAAGGGCTTTCCTTCTAGAGTCCAGGCAGCTTAAAAATGGGTTTCTCAAAATCTTTTTTCTTTATGATATGTGCTTACTAGACAGAGTAGCCACTGTATCTTAGTAAGAGAACTTATTGCCAAAACATTCACTAGAGCAGAAAATGGACCTGCCTAATGCTGGGGAGTTGTTGTTGTTTTAGACCTGTGACGTTATTAGCACCATTAGAACGCGGGGCCAGCCTTTTCCTTCTTTGGAGGTAGATAGAGCAGAGGTAGAAAAGAGGGAAGAAAGGATACTGAACTGCTATAAAGGATTAAGTAATACAGTAAATGAATATTTAATTATCTGTAATCATTTTGATCAAAGCCTTTCATTAAGTATAATGAAATCTATTTTATTTTGTTCTTGGCACTGTCAACATTTTAGGCCAAATGATTCTTTGTTGTGGAGGCCTGTTTTTGTAGGATGTTTAGCAGCGTGTTTCTGGCCTACTCACAGTCAAGTAGGGGAATTCACCTGTGCTTGAAGAACAAAAATGTCTCCAGAAATGGTCATTGTGTTAGTAAACTTTATGTTACTTTAACAACTGCCTAAGACAATCTTTTAAATTGAAAAGGTTTGATTTTGGGTCACAGTTATGGATGTTAAAGTCTGTAATCAGGTGGTCTTGTTGTTTGACCTATGGTAAGGTTTATTAGTCATTTTTTTTCTTGTTAAAAATAACAAGAATGAACTGACAAACGTAAGTTAAGAAAGAAAGGATTCATTTATAGTTTGAGGGTACAGTCCATCATGATGGCGAAGTCTTAGCTACAGAGACTAAGAGGCAGCTGGTATGTGGTATCCAAAGTCAAAAAGCAGACTGATGAATGTTCTGAAATTGCAGAGGAAGAATCCATGGCTCCTTCACTGTTAGCATCCTTCAAGTTCAATTTTGGTTTTTGTGTATTATAACCTAAACTTACCTCAGCTAATTTTCCTATTATCCTTGTTCACCTCTTTTTATTCTCATTCAACTTCCCAACAAGTACCCCTCCTACCGCCATGGTTTTGGTCTGCTTGTTGACCTACTGAGTTTTAGTGAGTTGCTTGCCTGAGTTTGATGGGGGAATGTTATTTACTGGAAATAGACCAGTTACTAGTGGCTGCATCACTGAAGATTTAAAACCCATCCATATGCAATGTTAAAATACCCTGTTTTGTGCAGATCTTCTTTAGGTAAGCACAGGTGTTCTTAGTTTATGAGTGTTGTGGCTATGTCATATTCAGCAGACAGAATTTCATAGGACTCTTCCTTACTGTCTGGCACTTACATTCTTTCTGCTCTCTCTCTGATGATAGCCCTGAACCTGGGAGGATGTAATATAGATATTTATTAGATAATGGTCTCTGCACTTTGACCAGTTGTTAGCTTCAGCATTATCTGGTGCCATACACACACACACACACACACACACACATATACACACACACACATAAAACTTTCTCCCACTTCTATGCAGTCTGAGCCTCAAACCATGAAAAGTCTCATCCACATTTAGAATATTCTTCCCACTTCACATAACCTAATCAGATAATGCATCAGAGGAATCTGTAGAGTTTTGTCTCCTTGATTTTAGATCCTGTCAGTTGAGAATCATTAACGATTACAGCTCTAACCCTTGTGAACTCAAGCACATCACTTACCCATAGCCTTCCCTCCTTGTCTCTGTAGGCTCATGGCTATCTCACAATGCAAAAATATATGGTCTAACTTTAAAAGATTTCATATTCTTTAGTATGTCCAACACTATTTAAGCATGTAAATGCAGCATCTCTTGTAAGATTTAGGCAGTCTTTTTTTCCCCCTCTGTGTAGCTTGACTGTCCTGGAACTTGCTTTGTAGACCAGGCTGCTTGAACTCAGATCTATTTGCCTTTGAGTCCCAAGTACTAGGATTAAAGATTTGCACCACCACCATTTCAGGCAATCTCTCTCTCTTCCTCTCTCTCTTTTTTCCTTCTTTTTCGAGACAGGGTTTCTCTGTGTAGGCCTGGCTGTCCTGGAACTCACTCTGTAGACCAGGCTGGCCTCGAACTCGGAGATCTGCCTGCCTCTGCCTCCCAAGTGCTGGGATTAAAGGCACCACTGCCTGGCTCAGGCAATCTCTTAACTGTGAGCTCTTGAACAAACAAAACACAAATTATCTACTCCAACATACAATGATACCAAGTAAATGTTATTTTCATGGGAATAAGGACATTGCAAGGAAAGATGAGATTAAAGGAAGACCCAAATTCAACAGGGAAACAGCAGAACCTGAAGCTCCATGTCTGGCATCTGGGGCTCGTGATGGAAACATGTGGGCTTCAGAAGGCTTTATCTAGGCCCACTCCTCCAACTCTGATGCCTGCACCACACATGGCCTCCCTTTTGAGCCAGTTCTGTTCTATGCCTGACATTCCATTATTTTAGCATCTCTAGTGTACTGGTGTCTCCAGTGTAACTTAGATTTTACTTTTTTGTTATGTTTTTGTTGTTTGGTTATTTTTTTTCCAGACAGGGTCTCTCGGTGTAGCTCTGGCTGTCCTGGAACTCACTATGTAGACCAGGCTGGCCTCAGACAGAGATCTGCATGCATCTTCCTGAATACTGAGATTAAAGTCATTTGTCACAATGCCTGGCTTACTTGGGCTTCAGTTTTGTAACTTCAGACAGTGACCTCTCAGAACTTCTCTGTTGGGACTTTGGTTCTGACACACATTTCAGAGAGCCACTCTGAAACTAAGAAACAAGACTCCATGACTGGGCAGCTGAAGATATGGCTCAGCAGTTAAGAGCCCTTCTGTCTTGCATTTTTCATACCTTCAAAATGAGTAAAACATAGATAGTAGTGACAAGATCATAGATATAGTCTGGCCTCTTTAGACCTCAGTTCTGTCAACTTCGATATGCTTTGATGGCTGAATCTGTACTCTTTTTTTTTTTTTCAAAAGATTTATTTATTGCTATATGTAAGTATACTGTAGCTGTCTTCAGACACACCAGAAGAGGCTGTCAGATCTCATTACGGATGGTTGTGAGCCACCATGTGGTTGCTGGGATTTGAACTCAGGACCTTCAGAAGAGCAGTCAGTGCTCTTTCCTGCTGAGCCATCTTACCAGCCGCCCCTAAATCTGTACTCTTTTAGACCTGGCTGTCCTGGAACTCACTCTGTATTGCAACATTCTATGGTAGCTGAATTTGCATTTTTATAAGTTGGAACCTTTGCCTTTAGGACACCTTTCCTATTGTGCCCGTGAAGGGAGTGTTGTTTCTATTTAGCATATATTTACAGATGGCTTGGCTGCGTCTTAGTTAGGGTTTCTGTCTATTGTGATGACTGGTCAGGACCAACTGCAACTTGGAGGAAAGGTTTCACTTTGTTTACACTCCTGCTAACAGTCCTTCAGGGCAGGATCCTGGAGGCGGGAACTGAAGCAGAGGTGGTAGAAGAGTGCTGCTTATTGGCTTGTTCTCAAGCCATCTCAGGAGATACCACCCACCATGGGCTAAAGCTCCAATATCACAAGTGCCCTCCGTGCTTCCACCCTGTCTGACTGAGGTCATTTTCAATTGAGGTGTCCTCCTTTCAGATGACTCTAGGTGACTCCAGCTTATGTCAAATTAACTTTAACTAGCCAGCACACTTTGTTGTAAGCACCCTTCTTATCTGCAATTTAAACAAGCTTACAAAACCTTTTCTTTCTCATTTTTTCTTGGTTATTTGCTGTCTCACTGTAGATCTGAACAAGAGCAGTGGGTAGTAACTATATCATAGCCTAAATACTATGCTGCTTTTGCCAAAGAAACTAGTCCAGTACTTTTAAATTGAAATATTCAAGTTCTCAGAACATGAGCAGAATACAACTGGGTTTTTCAGACTATCTCATGAATGGGGCAGTTTTCCCCTGAAGCCTCCTGAGCCTGGTTGCTACTGTCTGTGTTTTTCTAATCATTCTTAGCTCCCAAGGCTCCCACTAGAATGGCCTAGTAAGCTTTTTCTAAGATATTAATAAGGCTTTCAGTCAGAAGCTCCAAACTCTTTCTACAAATTACTTCCAAAGACCGTATGATCAGATTTAGTGCAGCAGTGATTCCACTTCTATCCCAGTTTTCTGTATTAGTTACCTTTCTAGTTACTATTGTTATTATGATAAAATACCCAACAAAAGCAATGTAAGGGAGAAAGGATTCACTTTAGCTCACAGTTTGAGGTTACTGTCTATCATAGTGGGGCGTCATGGCAGCAGGCACTTAAGGTGTCTGGTCACCAAGTTTCTATAGTCAGAAAGCAGAGAGCAGTGTGTGTGTGTGCTCAGCTTTCTTCTTTGGTTCTGCCACATTTAAAGAGAATCTTTCTATCGAAGTTTAGCTGACCTAGGTAACCCCACAGCCATGTACAAAGGCTTGTTTCTTTACAATTTTAGCTACTGTCAGGATGAAGGTCAATATTAGCAACCAGATGTCTACAAGGGAGCACAGTTGACCCTGCTTGGAGATCACTGGTCCACACTGAAGCATAGTAAATATACATTTAAGTTCTGTAGCTTCTATTGCATCAAAGCTTAGTGTCTGATAGTTCATATTTGATGGATTAGCATTTGCTGTGAATATGCTGATCTCTGGTCTTCTGGTAGTTTGGTTGAGACCAGATGAAATAAAATAAAACTCGTGTTTATTGGTTCATAGGTTTTTGTCCCATGTACATGTAAAGAAGCATTTTTTCTCCTTTTGGATGAGCCTTCCATCAGGCTGGCTCACTTACCTGATGGTTTGAGTTTTGCAAGTAGCAGGTGAGAACAAGTCCAATTGTGTGAATGCTTTTCAAGTTTCTCAGCTAGATCACATTTTCTGATGGTTCAGCAGCCATAGCAAGTCAGCACAACCAAGCCAAAATTCTCAAGGGACGGAGTTGATCTGAGGACTAGCAAAGCCATATTACAAAGAGCTATGCATAAAGAATATAAGGAGTTGTGGCCAGCTTTACACACAATTCACAGTTGTTTTCTGTGCTTGGTAGTCCTTTCATCCCAGTTATTATTCCCATATAGTCTTTCTTGTTTTGATTCCATTGTTATTTGAAATAATCTATGGTTACTTACTTATACCCATGTTTCTTCTTTGTAGTGTTATTTCTTTCCTGTTACCATGCTTCCACCTGCAACTTTCTTTTCTGTTTTGTTTCTTTGTTTTGAGATATGGTTTCTCCATATAGCCCTGGATGTCTAAGATTCTCTTTATATAGACAAGGCTGGCCTTCAAGCTAAGAGATTCACCTGCCTCTGCTTCCTGAGTGCTGGGATTTAAAGGCATGTGCTGCCATGCCCTGCTAGAATTTTCTTGCTTTTTTTTCTAAAAAAATTTACCTATTCTATATATAGGAGTACACTGTTGCTGTCTTCAGACACACCAGAAGAGGGCGTCAGATCTACAGATGATTGTGAGCCATCATGTGGTTGCTGGGAATTGAACTCAGGATCCTTGGAAGAACAGTTGGTGCTCTTAACTGCTGAGCCATCTCTCCAGCCCAATTTTCTTGCTTTTAATTTTTTTTCCAATATGATATTTGTATTGATTATTTGGGAATGTTCACATAATGCACCCTGATCACAGTCACTTCCCAATCTTCCCTGGTCCATTCTTAGCTTTTGTGTCCTTTCCCCCTGAGGAGAAAATAAAGAAAAAAAAAAAATAAAAGACGAACAAACAAATGAAAAAACACAAGTCTAATTTGTGTTGACCATATACTTACTGGAGTATGGTCAAACGCCCAGTGCCAGCTCCTTGGTGGCACACACCTTTAATCCCAGCAACTCTGGGAGAAGAGACAGGAAGATCTCTGACTTCGAGGCTAGCCTGGTCTACAGAGTGAGTTCCAGGATAGCCAGAAACCCAGTCTTTAAAACAGACACACTCATGCTCACACACATCAAACATTTCATTAGAATGTTTAAAAGTCAGCTTTTTAAATTTGCCTTAATTTTTGAAGGATCTGTTTATGAGACAGTTATTTATCAGAATCATGGGTCACTTTCTTTCAACCTTTTAAGTATATCATTCTATTGTATTCTTAGTTCATTGTTTTATCAAAGAACCGATGTTTTGTTTTCAGTAATGCACTATATGTTTGTTTACTCTGTGTTTAAGGTGCTTGAGGCCCCTTGCTGATCCTTGTCTTTTGGCAGATTTGTACTGCCTCTTCTAGAATTTCAGTCATTCTCTTCTGTACTTGTAGATACTGGTGTGTTAAATCTTTCCTTGATTCCAGGACAGCCAGGGCTACTCAGAGAAACCCTGAAAAACCAAAAAAATAAATAAATAAAAAATCTTTCCTTGAGTGTTCCCCGTGTCTTCATGCTGCTTTCCTTTAAAAAAACAAACAAACAACAAACAAAAGCCCCAATTTCTCATATATCCCAGGATATGTAGTCAAGAATGACCTTGTAGTTCTGATCCTCCTGCCTCTACCTCTGTGGTGTTGGGCATATAGACCTGTGCCACTGTACCTGTTTTATGTGGTGTTAGAGATTGATCTCATGGCTTCCTATGTTGCTAGGCAAGCATTCCACTAAACTACACTTCATCCCTAGCCACTGTCATGCTGTTTTCTGTACTTTCCAGCCTTTTCCCTCAGTGTTTCACCTGTTTTGTACAGATGTACTTTCTAGTTCACTTAATGTCCAATCTATTGCTAAAGGTATCTGTTATTTTGCTAATTATATAGTATTTTTTTTTTTAGTTCTAGAATTCCAAGGTTCTTTGTTGTTTGTTTTTATACATTCCAGTTCTCTGCTAAAATTCTTATTTTGTCGCCTATTTTTCTGAGTATACTAATCATAGTTATTTTCAAGTTTATACTCAGTAATTACAGTGTTTAGATCTTTTGGAGTTTTTGTTTTGCTTGTTTCTATGTTGTCCGCTTTTTCTCTTGGTTTCAGTCATTTGCTCTTCTCTCCTACTTTCCCTAGTAATTTTAGAAATGAATGTCAAAATTTGTATATGAGGAATGTAGATGCTCCTGATGATTTGGTTCCTTAAAGAGGATCTAATTTTCTTCTGATGGTTGTTAAAAGGATAAGCAAGTGACTTTGATCCAGTGTAGGATTGAGATGGCTAAGCCTTTGTTTTAGGCTTTTCAAGGGCTGGTTTAAATCCAATTTCCACTTCAAGCATTGCCCTTCAGAGGTATCAAATGGAATCCTGAGGTGTTAGCCAGTACCTTTCATTCTGGCAGGTCTTGAACTCTTAATTTTTTCTCTCTTAGTCACTCTGAACATTCTACTGAAAGTTCTTAGTAAATCTGAACGTATATATACTTTAAATAAAATAGGACGTTTGCTTAACTTTTGGCCTCTTGCCTCATCCAGGTTAGGATTCACTAAATTATCTAAGGACAGAAGCAATACAAGAGGTCTAGAGTTATTTTCCTGTGGTTTCTTTTTCTCTGGAGTTTTAGCCTCTGTGCTGGCTGGCCTTAGGTCAACTTGACATACAAACTAGTTATCTGAAAGGAGGGCACCTCAGTTGAGAAAAATGGCTTCTTAAGATCTGGCTCAAGTACCACCTCTTAATCTTACTAACTTTTGATTCTTAATAACTTGTAAAGTAACAGATTAACACATATTGATCATTAATTTGTGGTATGAGAATTCTGCCCTCATATAACTTACATTCTTGTAGGGAAAACAGTTATTGAGCACTTATTTATTTAAAATTGTAATAAACAGTAAAGGAGAGGTTCATAGTATTAGGAACTTTTAGAGGTAATTGGCTTGGTGACTGTGGAATTGGCTAAGGGCAGCTACTTTGAAGAGGTGGTACTTGCAGAGCTCTGCAGGATGTATAGATCAATTTCAGGGAAAGTAATGGCTTGTGAGAACTATGGACTGCAGACTTTGAGATGAGAATCGTGAAGATTTAAAGCTTCGAAGAAGACTGAGACGGTTGTTGTTCTGATAGGGAAAGGCTAAGTCATGCTAAACTTTGTAAGCCATAGTAAGGATTTTTCTTACTGTTTTCCTTTTTCTTCCAGCTCTAATCTGGTCATTAATATGATACTACTTTTTCATTAGTCTCCCCTGCCCCAGACAGATGTATTTATTCTATAGAATTATGTTACGTATCTTTTATTGATAAAATTCTAAATTTGGTACTATAGTAGATTAAGGAAAATGTGGATAGTCTGCAGTGCTGGAGCTCCAGCCAGAGTCTTATACATAACTGTGCCCTCAGCCTAAACAGTCACTTTAGTAGCAAACTAACTTTAATGTTACATGTAGCTCCATGACTTTTTCTTTTTTTTTTTAAAGATATCAATAAATGGCTTTTATTTTTTAAGTTTTAAAATTTATTCTTTAGAATTTCATACATGTATAGACTGAAATAAGATCACACATATCTTTTTCCTGTCTAACTCCTCCCAGATTCCCCCTAACACATATCCCTCCCAACTTCTTGTCCTATTATTTTTTAAATAATCTGCTAATCTAGCTAGTGCTGCCCATATGTGTATGGCTGTGAGACCATTCACTGCATCTTGGGCCATTCACCAGTAGGTAACACCCTAAAGAAGGAGGCTTCTCAATCCCCCAGCATCCAGCTTCCATCAGCTCCTCATCTAGGGTCTATGGCCTTGGTAGCCCATCCATACTAGAGTTTGATCTTGTACAGGACTTAGTAGGCACCACGGCTTCTGTGCATTTGGGAGTGTATCAGCTGTGTCCTGTACAGAAGACAGTATTTCACAACGTTCTTCCCAATCCTCTGGCCCTTATAAATTTTCAGTAATGTTAGACAGTTGCAGTATAAGTGCTGGGCAAAGGATGGATTTCCACATGACACAAAGACAATCTACAATGTAATATGTAACAGACAAACAGCAAATGGGAAAGCAGAGGAAGTATATGATCATGAGCTTTATGCACACATAAACTCTGTAAAGTAATAATGGTAATTATGGGTCCTATAGTGGTCCAACATATCACTGTGAGATGGTAACTTTTTGCTGTGTAAGAAACTGTACAGGAACTGGGCTTCGTTATCTCTAACAACAGTAGTTAATCCACGTGCTTCTTTATCATCAGCTCAGACAACAACAGTGTCCTCTTACCTGAGACATGACCCCTGCAACATCTGAATTAGAAATACAAGAAATATGGATGGAGAGCCAGCCACCTCTTTCACAAACAGTCAGTAGGTACTTACCTTATTCATGAACAGGAATATAGTAAGGGCCCGGCCGTGGTGGCGCACACCTTTAATCCCAGCACTTGGGAAGCAGAGGCAGGCGGATTTCTGAGTTTGAGGCCAGCCTGGTCTACAGAGTGAGTTCCATGACAGCCAGGGCTACACA
>JADRCD010218218.1:0-16839 GCA_019843815.1 Montemys delectorum | reverse complement strand
TATATATATATATATATATATATATATATATATATATATAGTAAGGAAAAGCAGGCGGTAATTTGCCATTCATTATTTTTGTAAAAAAAAGAAATAGAAATTTTGATTTAATATTGCTCAAGAGAGAACATAATAAGAATTCTCAGGTTCTCAGAAGAGTTTTCAGTTAGTAGATCTTTCTAAAATTATCGGGAACTGAAGAGTTGGCTCAGTGGTTTAGAACACCAGCTGTTCTTCAGTAGACCTGGTTCAGTTCCTAGCATCCATATGGCAGCTCACAGCATCTGTAAGTCTAGCTTCAGGGCATCTGAGACATACACATGCAGCAGAACACTCATACACAAAAAAATTTTTTTAAAGTTTTTTAAAAATTATAATTATTTTAGAGAAATTTAGATTTCTAAAAATTACAGTGTTTTTATAATGTTTGGCCCACAAACCATTACCCCCTTGTAGTAGTTTGATAAAAATGGCCCGTATAGATGCATGTGTTTGAGTGCTTAGTCACCAGATAATGGAACTATTTGGAAAGGACTAAGAGGTATGGTCTTGTTAGAGGTGATGTGCCATGGGGGAGAGGGCAGGATGGGGTTTGAGGTTTTAAAAGGCCATGCCAGTCCAGTATCTGTCTCTCTGTCCTTAGACCAGGATGCAGAGTAACTCCGTGATTTTCAATCCTTTAGTTTCTCTTAATCTCAAATAAATACAGACAAACCTAGGTGAAGTATTACTCTGCAAATTAACTAGTCTTTCTTGTTGAACAATCTCAAGTCAATAGGTACAGAAAGACTGAAGAATTGTTTGAGAAGACTAGATCTTAAAGAAATCTGACAGTTGTAATTCATGATCTTGAATTATATCCTGAAGCAAGGGAATAAATAATTCTAAGGCAAATAATTTTATAGAAAGTGCAACATTGTTGTACTACAGATTTGTTTAGCCATACTGTGATTAGCTAAGCAGATATCCTCATTCCTAGGGAAATACAAGGAAATGCTTATGGCTAAGTGGTACAGTGCAATTTTCTTTCATGTGGTTATTTCGGTGTTTTTGTTTGTTTTGTTTTTCAAGTATGAGGTGCAACCCACCATTTTGGAGGCAGTTGTAGATGAATCTCTGTGAGTTCTAGGCCAGCCTGGTTTACATAGTGAGTTCTAGGACAGTCAGGTCAACACATAGTATAAGCCCTGTGACTAGAGGGTGGTGGAGACTTCTGAGATAACACTTCTTTATGTAGCTGAGTGGTAAAAAAACAAAAAAAACAAAATGTATATAGTATACTGGCTGGTTTTGTGTGTCAGCCTGACATAGCTGGAGTTATCACAGAGAAAGGAGCCTCCCTTAAGGAAATGCTTCCATGAGGTCCAGCTGTAAGGCATTTTCTCAATTAGTGACCAAGGGGGGAGGGCCCAGCCCATTGTAGGTGGTGCCATCCCTGGGCTGGAAGTCTTGGATTCTATAAGAGAGCAGGCTGAGCAAGCCAGGGGCAGCAAGCCAGTAAGAAACATCTCTCCATGGCCTCTGCATCAGCTCCTGCTTCCTGACCTGCTTGAGTTCCAGTCTTGACTTCCTTTGGTGATGAACAGCAATGTGGAAGTAAGCTAAATAAATCCTTTCCTCCCTAACTTGCTTCTTGGTCATGATGTTTGTGCAGGAATAGAAACCTTGACTAAGACACATAGAGAATGATTGGTTGGTTGATTTTGTATATTTTTGAGACAAAAATCTCATAAAGCCAAGACAAATTCTGAACTCCTGATCTAGCTGATGTACCTTGAACCCTTGCTGCTTCCTCCTCCTCTCAAACACTAGGATTATAGGAGTGTACCACTATGCCAGGCTATAATTTATTTTTAAGAAGACAAAATAATTGTTCTCATTATTTAAAGAAAATAAAGTGTTGTAGGAATTCCCAGTCATGTAGAAAAGTTCTAAATTAGTAATATAATATTCTTAATATAGGACCTGAGTGTTTTGTTTTTGTTTGTTTGTTCTGTTGTTGCCTCAAGGAATTTGTGTCCTATATTTTTGCCCAAATATTTGTAAAATAGGTATTTTAAAGATTCCTTAAACATTTTCTGTCTAACTAATATGCTTTCTTATGAAAGAATAGTTTGTTAAAGAAAAAAAAAAGGATAACCTTCTTCCATTCCATTCAAATACTTCTGTGAATTTATTTTTAAAACTTTATGCCAAGGCATGTTGGCCCATGCGAGTAACTTGAACTCAGGAGGATCATGAGTAGGAGGTCAGCCTGGGCTACATTGAAAACCCTGTGGCCAAACAAAGAACAAGTAAGGGTCAATTTGGTACTTACTGAAGAATTGAGATTCAGAAGACAGCAATAATGACAATTTAAGTTTAAATTCTGAAATGCAAGAAAGGGTTGGACATGATATGCAGTTATAATAGAAAACTCTTTGTCAAATATTTGAGAGCTTACCACGTGCAAAACTGTGGTTTGTGTAGAGGAAAGGGAAGAAAATGAACTACAGGTGTTCTTTTTAAGCAAGCAGTTGTGCTTACCACAGAGAGAATGTTAAGTAACATAAGTATAGTTTTAGTGGTGGGAGAGAGAGCAAAGAGGTAGCGTTTAGGTAGAAACTTAAACAAGGAGGATTTGAGTGTTACATGTGACAAAGAGGGGCATCCAGGCAGAGGGAACCAAATGAGTGCTGGACAAAGACTGTGTGAGACTACCACTTATATAACTTCACCTTGAGGAGAGAAGAGGAAAATTAGGGAGCTGATTTTTCAGTTCAGCATATATTTTATATCAAATACTGTATTTTCTTGCTTAAATACCACAACATTATCATCTTTTTGACGGGGAGTGGGTTGAGATACAATCTCACTATTTGGCTTTAGCTGGTCTGGAGCTCACAATGTAGACTAGGCTGGCTCTGAGCTTACAAGAGGTCTGCCTATCTTTGCCTCCTGAGTCCTAGGATTTATTTAAAAAGCAAAAACAAAAACAAAAAACAAGTGAAAGTGAATTGCAGACACTTTACCATTTTAGTCCTAGATATGGTGATTAATAGTATGTATGTACTACCATGCCTGGCACAAACTTTATAATCTTATTTTTTTATTGAAGAATTGAAATCCTAAATAAATTGTCTGAAGTTTGCTACTGTTAACATTGGAATTCAAATTCAGATTTGTCTTAAGACTGTGCTTTCAGTTTTTCCATCAGTTGTATTTTAAAAGTTAAAAACTGGGACTGGAGAAATGACTGAGCGGTTCAGAGCACTAGCTGCTCCTCTAGGGGGCCTGGGTTCAGTTCCCAGCACCCACATGACAGCTCACAATTGTCTGTAACTCCAGTTTCAGGGGATCCATGGTACCAGGCATGCATATGGTGCACATATTTATTGCGTGCAGGCAAAATACCATACACATAAAATAATCTTTTTAAAAAAAAAAAAACTTATAAACCATGGAATCTTGATTATCAGTTTGACTGGGTTTAGAGTCCCCTAGATGACACATTTCTGGAAGTGTCCATGAGAGGGTTCCAGAGTCATTTAACTGGGGAGGGAAGACTCTCCCTATTTTATATGAGGAGTGTTATAATAGGCTGCTGTCCCTGACTGAATAAAAAGGAAGAAAGGAGGAAGCAGAAGAGCAGTGTTGGTTGTCTTCTCTGCCTCCTGTGACTAGCCACATTCCCTTCCACAATGGACTATACCCTCAAACTGTGAGCCTGCAGGACACCTTTCTTATGTTGCTTTTGTTGGGTATTTCTGTCAGAGCAGTGAGAGAATAAGCTCATATAAAAAAATCGGTATCAAGGAGTAGGCTCCTGTGATAAACCTCACTACGTGATTTGTGCCATTTGCAGGAGGAATATAGAACTCCAGGCTAGAGTGTTGCAAGCAGAGTGTAATGGGCCATTCCTGTGGGAGTATGAAAGACCAAAATGTCAAGAGAAGTATGGGCAGTGAAGCCTAGCCCATAAGGGTTTTTTTTTAAAAAGAAGTTTCTAAAGTAGTAAAAGTAAATGAATAGCCTGTTATTTCAAATGTGTTTTCTGGCAGTTTGGTGGTGCTCTCTGCTCTGTCCAAGTCAGCTCTCCTTGAGCCCAGATTCAGGTGCATCTTTCCGCAGTTACCCTTGTGCCTTCGTGATTCTGTCTTGTTCTGCCCAACCCGAGGCTCGAGCTCTGGCTCCTGCCCTACCTCTACCTGTAGGCCCCCCCACCCCCTCCAGAGCTTTCCTTCCAGGTTCAGGCTGCAATTTGTGGCGCCAGCACCCTGCTCTTCTCCTTTTTTAAATCCCATGTGGGCTCCTTTTTTTAAATCCCTTGTGGGCAAGGAATTTAAGAGCTGGTGAGAAATCTTTGGGCTGGAGCAAACAGGGACTGAGCGAGTGGAGTTGACCTGAGCTAGCAGAGGTCCTAAAAATTCAATTCCCAGCAACCACATGAAGGCTCACAACCATCCGTACAGCTAAAGTGTACTCATATACATAAAAAAATATAACCGGGCAGTGGTGGCGCACGCCTTTAATCCCAGCACTTGGGAGGCAGAGGCCAGCGGATTTCTGAGTTCCAGGACAGCCAGGGCTACATATATATATATTTTTTTTAAAAAAAAAAGAATGACTTGAGGCACTATTCCCCTCCCCCTCACCTCCCCATTGATGATAACTTGATGTCCAGCTGAGGACCAGGTGTGTTTTATTATTTTGATTTTCTTTTTAACTGAATGAATGAGAGTTAGTTCCTCTGTTGAGAAAGGAGGGTAAGAGATCCAGGAACTGCAGACCATTCCTGGGCTGCTCCCAGTCTGTTTATTTCTCTCACCTTCCCTGGAGATGGGAGCTGCTCCTAGGCTCTTCATGGTGACATGTAATACATGTGAGGGATGGGAAGAATCTGTCCCACATTAGAAATAAAACTTATGATACAAACTGGAAAGGAAAAAAATGGATAAGACTTTAGAATTGATCATAGAGATCCCTCTGTCATTTTGAGTAGGTTTCCCTTGCATTCCACATCCCTGGGTCCATTTTCTACCCTTTCTCTTTTCTTCCCATAAAAATTCCTTCCTGACAGTGTTAGGAATTTTTGACACTGAACTTGCTCTTTTATGTCCCTTAACCCTTAACCTTTCCTTTTCTGTTTTATTCCCTGGCTTCAGTGGCTGGGCTTGGGAGTGTGTCTCAGTAGTAGAAGTAGACTATCATGTGCCTGGAAAGCCTGGACTCTGGTCCCTAATGTGTTTGGCTTGTATCTGTGGCAGTTTGTGTTGTCTAATCAGCGTGTGGATATTGAAGCCACTCAATGACTCAGTGCACTCTCTCATTACAATAAAACCATTTTCTGACAAAAGTTGAAAACCTTTTTTTTTTTTTTTGTATCCGTGTCACTGAGAGCAATTGTATAAGACATTTATTATTCTCATTTTGCAGATGAGGAAACTGACACTTGGTGAAGTTACGAAATTTGTCCAAAGTCATACAGCTTGTAAAAGACACAGCCAAGATTCAGAGCCAGGTCTGTCCAACTTTAAAACTACTAATCAAGGTTTAGATTCTTGGAAATAGCTGAGATGCACCAACCTATGATGAGTTGTATTGGTATTAATATTGCTTAGGTGTTCCTTAACTCCTTTGGATAATTTTTAATGGTGAGGTTTATGTCCTCCCTACGGTTTTCCTCTTTCTTTTAAGAATTATGAAAAAGCAATATAGCATAGTAGCTAAGGGTATGGAGTTTGGAGAGAGATAACTTGGGCAGAGATTTTTACTTGTGTGACATTGGGAAAGTTACTTAACTCCTTGTACGTGAGTTTCCCCCTTCTGTAAAATCATAACAGTGCTGTTGTTTATCTGATGCGATGGCTGGGAGCATTGGGAAGCTTTTTGCTCTTGCTCTTCCCTTCTTACTCCCACTCTGTCCCCCCCCCATTCCCTAACTACCCCCCCTCCACGTGCTCATGACCAGCCTCTACTCCTCTATACTCTCTCTCTTTCTCTCTGCTTTTCTCTCCCTCTACTACCCTCTGGTTTTGTTTTTGTTTTTTTGTTTTTGTTTTTGTTTTTTGTTTTTTTTTTGGTTTTTTGATGTCTGTGTAGCCCTGGCTGTCCTGGAACTCACTCTGTAGACCAGGCTGGCCTCGAACTCAGAAATCCGCCTGCCTCTGCCTTCCAAGCGCTGGGATTAAAGGTGTGCGCCACCACTGCCCGGCGCTCTACTACCCTCTTAACTCCCCTCCTTATGCCCCAAATAAACTCTATTCTATACTTAAAAAAAACAAAAAAAAAACAAAAAAAAAACTTTTCCAATTGTCTATACTAAGTATTTTCATTTTTTAGCAGCTAGTAAAGAAAGTCATTATTTTAAATTATCTAATAGGACATTTATTTGAGCAAAGTGTAGGCTACAATATACATAAACCAAAATTAAGCTTGAATAATTAGACTTAGAGAAAAATCACCAATTTGATCAAATTTAAATCTGTTGTCAATCATGTTGAGTAGCAGTTTACAGATCTGACACCTACAGGTACCTTATGTGTTGTATTAGTCACTTTTGCATCACTGTGATGGCAGAAACAATTTAGAGAAGGTAGTTTTGGCACACATCCTCCGCAAGTGTGAGGCCACCATGGCGGGGAAGGCCTAGCATAAAGGAGCATAGGAGACATGGTTCTTGATTTAAGTCTGTGTTCATAGATTAGTTTATGCTTGATATAGATGCATGTATGTATGTATGTATGTATGTATGTATGTGTATATATTTATTGATCATATCCATGTCCTCTCATGATTTTTAAAATTACTTCCTTATTTTATTCTGTATGTATGTGCACAGTATGTGTCTAAGAGCACTTGGAAATCCAAAGAGGCATCAGATGCCCTGGACCTGAAGTTATGGATAGTTGTGAGTTACCATGTGGATGCTGGGAATTGAACCTGGGTTCTTGGAATGAGCAGCCAGTGCTCTCAACTACTTTTAACTGCTGACCATTTGTCGACCCTTTTCATATATTTGTGTCTAGTAGTTCCTTCTCCATATTTTTTTAATACAGTTTTGCTAATTTCTTTGTACTATTTATAGTGAGAAAATTGGCTGGATAATCTAGCCTAAAGTGTTATTAAGAATGCTATTTTCTCATTTTTATGAGCTTTTTTCTATTTATGATTCCTTAAGATAAACACTTATCAACTTTTCTTTCTCCTTCTTTTCTTTTTTCTGTGGTGCTGGGAATCGAACCCAGGTCCTCACACATGTTAGGCAGAGGTAGCCTATTTTTATTTTCTAATCTAATTTAAAAGTGGCCCTGGCTCATGAGTCTTTTTATTATTAATTGTATATATTTTCAAGTGTGAGGTTTCTATAATTGTCTTTATCTATTTCTAATGGTTGTCTATAATCTATAGTTTATAAATCCACATGTGCTCTTAAATTTTGAAAAGTATGTATGTATATATGTATATATACATGTGTGTCTTTCTCTCATATTCAGTTTGAATTACAAAACAAGATTCAACTATCTTCTGTAATCAAGAAGGGATACATCTAAAGCACAATGATCTAGACAGTCTAAGGCTACAAGGATGAGCCAGCGGAGCAGGCAGATGAAGACAGTGTATAGCAGCTGCCGTGACAGTGGCTTAGTGACTTCTGCTCACGCTGATGAGGCTTAAATGAGTAACCAGTGATCCATGGCCTCATACTTACAGTGGGTTCTAGAAAACTCATTTAGCATTGTTGATAGAATGATAGTTTCCTTTTTCTCTTTCTGTCTATACTTCTCAGCCCTGTCTACCACATTGTCTTCATAGACTTTAACATCGCTGTAACTAGTGTCTTTCATTTTACTTTTGGTGATTTTTTTTCATAATTAATGGATATTTATTAACACTTTCAGCAGCATTTTTTCTTTAATGAGATATAAAATAGTGACACATTTTGCAGTTGATGGCATCTCGAGTTACCCGTTTGCTGAGTCAGAGGCAAGTTTTCTGTCTCATGATGGAGACGAATGAGGAACAAGGACAGTATGAGAAGGGCAGGCAGGCCAAGGTTATTGAGAAGTGAAGAACCAGCTCTCTAGTGAGTGGCCAAACAAGGCTTTGGGAGCAAAGGCTGTTGTCGTCCTGGGATGGGCCAATTTGGCCCAATCTGTATGCAAATGAGGTCGTAAGCCAGGGTGAATCTGGGTAATTGTGATCACATAGGCAGGCATGTATGGGCTCAGGAAAGCCCACCCCAGGTTCCATATCAAGTATGAAGGAAGAGCCAGCAAGTAAGAAGAACAGAGGCTGGTGCTGAGCAGTGTCTTTCTTGATGGTTAGGCTTTTGGGTTTTGATTCCTTAGCTCACCACTTATAAGGTTCATTCATTTACAAATCTTGGTGTTCTTGAGGTGACTACCAGTTCCACCAAGACATAGATTACTGCAACTCCTACTACTACCTCTGATAAAACACACATTTTTACATATACAGTACAGTGTGGTTTTTTACCTCATCCTACTTGAAACATCCCCTTTCTCTATTGTCACCATATACTTAAATCATTCAAAACCTTTACAGGATGAAATGTATGTGTACACATACACACGGTCACATTTTGGTTATCCCAAACTTTGTCTTACCTGTGCTAGGCAAGTACCATATCCCCTGCCTGAAGATATAGCTTAATTTTCTTATCCTGACTCTTCTTCCATCTTATACAGTATTTTGTTGGATACAAGGTATTATTAGCAATTAAGGGATACATGTAGGTCTGATGAATCATAGTACAGACTGTAACGTTTATGTTAGTGACCAGTTAAAGCACTTTGAAAGGAATGAAGAGTTGTGTAATAAAATGGGGGTAAGTGTGGAAGGCCACACCTTTAATCCCAGCACTTGGGAGCAGAAGTAGTTGGGTCTCTGTGAGGTCAGCCTGGGCTACATAGCAAGTTCTAGGACAGTCAGAGATACATAGTACAGATACCCTGTTTGTTTGTTTGTTAAAAAGAATTATAAAGGACAGAAGAGATGGCTCAGTGATTGACTGTGCTTGCTACTCTTGCAGTCGACCTGGGTTCAGTTTCCAACATCCAGATGGAGGCTCATAACCATCTGTAACTCCAGTTCCACTAGGATCCGAGGTCCTCTTCTGGTTTCCATGGGAGCCAGGTGTGCATGTAGTACACATATATACGTACAAGCAAGGCACTCATATACAGAAATTTAAAAATAATTCTAAAACCTTTTAAATAGATAAAATTTTTAAAGATTTATTTATTTATTTTATGTATACATGTACACTGTAGCTGTACACATAGTTGTGAGCCACCATGTACTTTCTGGGATTTGAACTCAGGACCTTTTGGAAGAACAGTCAGTGCTCTTAACCACTGAGCCATCTCTCTAGCCCCCAATAAATCTTTTAAAAATGAATTATAGGGGAAATTATTTAGAAAGTAAAAATGACCTCATCAACGTCATCAGTTGATGACAGTGAAGGTGAAACTTGGACATATGGCAAAGAAATAAGCTCTTGAAAAGTCAAGAAGAAAGCGTTTCAGGAAAAAGAAACAACAGGCCCCAAGTGGAAGTAAGCTTCAGGAAACAAAAGAGCCATGATGACTTAGCTAAGGAGACTTAGTTAAAGAGACTCCTCAAGCCGAGAGTCAGGCAGGGGCCATACCTTAGCATATGAACATTGACTGAGTATTTATGTCTGCATGCTGTTTTAAGCATCTGAGTCACTGAAAGCTTAGTTTGAACTTGATTTCCAGAGACATTTAGAAAGCCAGTGGATGTTTACCCGGTGCCATAATCTATATTTAAAAGATTATTCTGGGGATTTGAGATGGCCCAGCAGGTACCTGCCACCAACCAAGTTTATTGATCTGAATTTGATCCCTGGGACCCTCATGTTGGAAAGAGAAAACAGACTTCTACACTCAGTCAGTGACTATAAAGTTTTAGCTACCATGTACATGGTTGATCAGAGAGGAACAATAGAAATACATCCCAGTTTTCACTTTACAGAACTCCAGACAAGTGATGAGGTTGAGTTGGGCTGTGGTAGTTCTTGGGGGCGGAGCTAGAGTAGCAGACAGATTGAGGTATGTTTTAGAAGTATTTGCTGATAGATTGGGTTAGGGAACACGGATGTAAGTAAGGTAAGGGAATGTTTAGAGAGGGTTAAAAGAGCTGAAGATGGTGTAAAAATACTTCCGAAGTGATACACATTTCCGCCCTGCCCTTTCCTCTTCCCTTTCACTCTTTCCTTCCCCTCTTCTTGCTTCCGACTTTCCCCTCCTGCCTGCCACTTTTCCGCGTCTTCTCATCCCCCTCTTCTCACTTCTCATTCTTGGAACCGAGCATATTTTTATTCTAGTCTGCCTCTCCAGATTCCAGCACCTTCCTACACTTGACAGATGCTTAGGAGAGGAGAGTCAGTGTAAAAAGTAGGTTATCATTCTCAGGAACTCTGCCCTTTGTCACCAACATGTTCCTTGCTAAATCAGTTGTTGCTACATAGAACAAAATTAAATTTTGTTTTTTAAGTAAAAGTAAGTTCTTGAGTATGTTCCTGATGAAATCAGCCTATGAATGTATGATGGCCATATTGTTTTGTTGTCTTTTATTTTTTCAGGTCTCCTTGTTTACCATAGGCTGGGTTTGAACTCATGATCTTCCCATCTTAGCCTTATAGGTGTGCTAGCATTGCAGTGTCTGGCTTTGAGTATATACATATGTATTTTTTAATCTATAAAATGTTACTTGATTGTACTTAAAATATACTTAAGCATTCATGAATCAGAAATTCTGTTCACCAATTGTTGTTCAAATTAAAAAATAAAACTAGGGCTTGTCAGGATGGCTCAGCAGGTATAAACATTAGCTTTGTAAACCTGATGGCCTGCATTTGGTCCCTGGGGCCCACAGTGAAACTGACTCCCTCTACTTGCTATGTTGTGGCACTTGCACACCAAAAGTCACACTCATGTCATACACATACACACACACACACACACACACACACACACACACACACAGGGGCAGTAATAATGTAAGCTTTTAAAGATAGTTTTGTAATTACAAGAAGAGTCATGTTTGGTTGGTTATGGAGTGTTTGAAGGGCTAAAAATTAAAGCCAGGTCCTGGTGCATGGTAGGTAAGTGCCCTGCGGGTACCAGAAATCCAGGGAAGGCCAGGAGGAGTTCCTCAAGTACTGCCTATGTTAGCTTTTCATCTCTCAGTGTTTGAGACTAGGGTAGTGCTAATGCTCTCGCATTAAGAGCTCATGTGTATGTGCTAGTGAGTAGGCTATTGGGCCTGCAAGGGTTAGAGTTCCTGTCTAGGTTCTGGGCTGCAGAATTGGTGTTGCAGCTTCCAGACAGGCTTAGGTACTGCAATTTCAAATTCTGACAGCTTTTTAAACTCTTCTGGAAAGCAGTGTCACTTCTCTGGCTCTATCCAGTCTTCACTTTCTCCAGCTGAAGCCCTCTATCCTCATCTTGCTCAGTCCACCCCTTTGAACAGTCAGCTATCTCTTTATGTGACTGTCATCACTGATGCCAATGTCAACCAGGCAGTTACTGCCCATCTTCCACCACTCCTACCATTGTCACCCCCTTTGCAGCTGTCAGTGCACCTGGCCACTCTGCCACTTTCACAGCTTGGCCTGCTAACTGCTCAGTTCTCATGGCTATTGTCCTGCTGTTTCTCTCATTGCTGCTACTCTGTTACCTGCTCTACTTTTCTTCATGTTACCAGCTCAAGATGCACTGCTAGAGTAGGCAAGGAGAGACTGCTTACTTGAGTGACTGTTACTGCATATAAGGTTGCAACATTAGGGGAGCAGGTGCAGATGCTTGCTTTCAGGGTTGTCTAGATAGGGTTCACTTAGACTTGTGATAACAGAAAACCCATTACACAATGTTTCAAGCAGTGTGGCTGCATCTGTACCTTCACTAGCCAGAGCAAGCAGTGTCAGTTGTCTTGTAGTTTCCTCAGTATCTACATGTGTTCAAAAGGGCCAGTGCTGGCTTAGGGGTAGTCCAACTAGCTATTGAAAGACAATCCTAGCACTAATACTGATTTTAGTAATGCTTTAACAATGCATAATACCAGTCTAGTTCCCTAGAAAAAAAGTGAGTAACCCCCCCACATCACTGTCACTGAGTCACACACATTCTACCCCTTCCCCTTACGTTTTTTCCCCTAAATATTTCCAGGCTCAAGTTTTTATTTTGTGTTTTTTCCCCAGTATAAGTCTTATTGTCCCCAAAGACATTGTACTTGGAATCAGGAGCTTGTGTCTGGAACTAGGTAACTTGGGGCTTGCCCCTCAGCTGGCGCGCTGTTGCCTTTTCAGACACAGAGATGCCATCCACTGTGAGTGGCTGAATCAGAGTGGCCGAATTTAAAACAAGTTCACTATCATTTCCTTCAAGAATTAATTCATCTTTCTGGGTTCAAGAGACAGAACAAGCAATACCTGTCCTCATCCAAATCCTGAGAGGTATTTTTTACCCAAGAAATTTCAGATTTCAACCAAAGACTCATTCTCCTAAATAATGACATGGATAGGGAAATGAGCATACACAGACCTTTCTTGGAATGGAAGCCCCAGTGATGCCCTTATCTTAGTTAGGGTTCCTTTGGATGTGGAGAGATGCCATGACCAAGGCAACTCTTATAAAGACAACATTTAATTTGGGCTGGCTTACAGGTTTTGAAGTTCAGTCCATTATCATCATGGCAGGAAGCATGGCAGCGTCCAGGCAGGCATGGTGCTGGAGAAGCTGAGAGTTCTACATCTTCATCCAAAGGAAACCAGGAGCATACTGTTTCCAGGCAGCTAGGAGGAGAGTCTCAAAGCCCACCTCCACAGTGGTGACACACTTCCCCAACAAGGCCACACCTGCTAATAGTGCCACTCCCTGGGCCAAGCATATTCAAACCACCATAACCCTTGATCATGTTCTGAACATAACTGCAGATGGCTCTGACAGTGGCTAGTTCCTTTCTGTTACCCAATCATTTGTCAACCTGGAACTTCTTTTTTGATCTAAGGAGATTCAGCTCTACATTGATATGATTGAAGTTTCTCTGCAGAGTTCCCCTGGGGCCCTTCATAATGTCTGTGTGCCCTTTCAGAGTGATGTCAACGTTTTCTGGAATGTTGACAATCTGATTGCTGAGGATGGTCTTTATTCTCATAGTAGATAGAGAAAAGAGCATTGAAATATTTAAGAAGGACAAAGTAAGGGCAAGGCATAGCATGTGACTCAATGACAGTGATGGGAGGGTGTCACCCACCTTTTTTGGGGAAGTAGACTGGTATTACACATTCTTAAAGAACTATTAAAATCAGTATTAGTTCTAGAATTGTCTTTCAACAGCCAATTGGACTACCTATAAGTCAGCACTGGCCTTTGAACACATGTAGATACTGAGGAAACTATGAAACAGAGTTTCACTCTGTTAGCTCTGGCCGGCCTGGAATTCATTTTGTGAACCAGGCTGGTTTTGAACTCACAGAAATCTGCCCTTTTTGCCTCCTGGTGCTAGGATAATAGGCTTGTGTCATTATGTCTGGCTATTATTATCTTTAAGGAGTGAATAGTGAAGTCCTGTATCCAAACATTTGTAGATAAGATAAGTAGAAAGATGAAAATACATAGGCAAGATACCCAAAATAACTATTAGATCATAGGGTAGGTACCATATAAAGCAAGGATGGCTTTGTAAGGAAAAAGCCTAAGGAAAAGAAGTGCACAACACACACAGATTTATATATAACCTTAAATGATTGCTGAACCTGATGAACTGGAGGGAGGTGTGTGCATCGTGGATGACTGCTGAAGAGTGAGCTGAATGGTAAATAGGATTGAGGAGGATGGGGGTAGAGAACTGGGACATTCAAACTGTCATTGCTCTATTCTCAAATGCCAGCTATAGGACAGCTAAGGGTTAAATTTGTTTTAAAATCTCTTGTTTGACAGCTAATGGAGCAAATAATTTTTAGTTTCATTATATTCTTCTATTTATTTTCTTTGAAAGTGCTATAAATGGGAGAGAGTTCTGACATAAGTAATACAGCATTGATGGCATCCCAACACAGCCTATTTTTTAAAAAAGTTAAAGTGAAATGTAAGGAAACTCAAATATACCAAAAGCTAAATTTGTGTGAGAGCTAAATTGTTTCCTTTGAAAAGTAGGACTGAGAAAAAAAAGGAAAGAAAGGAGAAGAGAGGAGATGATAGGAGAGGGAAGGAAAGGAGAGGAGAGGAAGGGAGGGGAAGGGAGGGGGAGAAGGAAGGAAAAGGAAGAGAAGGAAGGGAAGGGAAGGAAGGGAAGAAGGGAAGGGAAGGGAGATTAAGCTGATTGGCTGGTTATATTATCGTACCTACAATCCAGTGCTTAGGAGAGCGGAAACAGAAGGATCCAAGTTTGAGGTCATCCTCAGCCGCCCAAAAAGTTCAAAGCCAACTTGGGCTATGTAAACCCTGACCTCAAAACCAAAACAAAACAAAAAAAACAAAGTCCATAAATAAACCAACCCTTTGTTTTGTCTAGCTTTCCCTGACTCTGCTGTGTAAATGAACTTCTAACAGAAAACTATGAACTTTTAAAATTTTAAAATAAAATAAAATTTTAAAATTTTATTTGTTCTGTAATTCAATGTGTTAATTGTTTGCGATAAAGCTGTACCTTGTTGCTGTTTACTTGGCTCACTCCCTATGTGAAGCACTGAATCAGAGATAGAATTGAATATGTTAGGCTAATTTTATCAATTTGACTCTCAACCTTTCTGATGCTGTGACCCTTTAATACAGTTCCTCATTTTATGGTGACCCACACCATAAAATTATTTTCATTGTTACTTCATCACTCTAAATTTGCTACTGTTATGAATCATAATATAAGTGTTGGTATTTTCTGATGGTCTTAAGTGACCCTGTGAAAGGGTCAGAAAACAACCCTTGATTTGACAGATTTATCATCTTGGGGGAATAAATTCTGGAACTTAGTTGTATCAACTTGACTCTATTCTCACTACTGGTTTTCTATAAGTTTTTCAGTTCCCTTGTCTCCACCAGTAACCTAGTCTAAGTTCTCATTATAACTTGTCTGTAAGTCTTTCCCCTTCAGACTTGTTTTCCATATTACTACCAGAGTAGTTAAACCAGATCACAAGTCTGACCATCCCAGTCTTGGTTTAATCCTTTAACCAGCTTCTGATGCTCATAAACCTTAGTTCCCTTTAGAGTCCTTGGCCTCATCTCTGCTACTCCTTGCTGATCCACCACCTAATATTGGAGTTTTGGCATCTGTACTTTTGTTGATGTACTTGCCTGTCTTAGTTGGCCTTTCCATTGCTATGAGCAGATACCACGACCAAGGCAAGTCTTATAAGGACAACATTTTAATTGGGGCTGGCTTACAGGTTCAGAGGTTCAGTCCATTATCACCAAGGTGGGAGCATGGCAGCATCCAGGCAGGCGTGGTGCTGGAGGAGCTGAGAGTTCAATATCTTGTTCTGAGGGCAAACAGGAGAAGACTTGCTTCGAGGCAGCTATGATGAGGGTCTTAAAGCCCATGGCCACAGTGACACACTTTCTCCAACAAGGCCACACCCACTCCAACAAGGCCTAACCTCCAAATAGTGCCATTCACTAGGCCAAGCATGTTCAAACCACCACAGTGCCTATGCTTGAAATACTTTTTATTCTTTTTTTTAAAGATTAATTTATTTATTTTATGTATATGAGTGCACTGTAGCTGTACAGATGGTTGTGGGCCTTTGTGTGGTAGTTGGGAGTTGATTTTAGGACCTCTGCTCACTCCTATCAACCCCACTTGCTCCGTCTCTGTTTGCTCTGGCCCAAGGATTTATTTATTATTATAAATAAGTCCACTGTAGTGGTCTTCAGGTGCACTAGAAGGGGGCGTCAGATCTCGGGGGGGGGGGTGGTTGCTAGCCACCAAGTGGTTGCTGGGATTTGAACTCAGAACCTTCGGAAGAGCAGTCAGTGCTCTTACCCACTGGGCCATCTTGCCAGCCCCAATACTTTTTATTCTTAAACCCTACCATCTGTCACTGGTTTTGGTTCCTAAAACTTAACTCAGATTGTGACTGCTTATGGGAAATACTTATTATAGAAGTCACTTAAAGTCAAGGAAGTAGTAGTCTTATTAATTTCTGCACTAGTTTTAACAATGGGGTAGATCAGCACACGGTAAGCTTTCAGTTTTCATTGAACCATGTAATTTGAGGTGAAGATGAGGTCTCTGGGAATGAGAGAAAAGGGGATTATTTAAGTTATTAGTATGTGTCAAGCAACATCAGTCTGCCCATAATGAATCTGAATGAAAGGACACAAACTAAAAGTGCAAATGGGGAATGATCATACGGATGGGGTGATGGTTTGTCTGATTTCTAACGGGTAGTAGCAAGAACAAGAGAGCACAGTTGAACCATGCTGATAGGGAAGGAGGCTTTCAGTTATTGGAGCAAGTAGAATCCCTCGAGTCAACAAATTGATGAAGTTAAACTAGAGGAATACTGGGGTAGAGAAGAGTCTAGGGAGGAAAGAAGTGTATAAAAGAGATAAGAGTCATGGCATCAACTTTTACAAAGTGGTTAAGGGGTATAAAAGATTTGCTGGGGACAGTAATACAGCTTCTTGGATAGGATCACTTGCCACCAAGCCTGATGACCTGAGGCATTCACATGCTGATAAGTGCAGGTATAGATGTATACGCTACACACACACACACACACACACACATACACACACACACACACACACATACACACACACACACATACACACACACACATACACACACACACACACATACACACACACA
>JADRCD010218217.1:25860-37203 GCA_019843815.1 Montemys delectorum | reverse complement strand
ACACACACATACACACACACACACATACACATACACACACACACACACACACACACACACACACACACACACACACACCAATGAACTGCCAGCTGCACCAGGGCAGACTCTTTCAGGGTAGTTGTATTTAGAGAACAAACCGTCATGCCTCAGGATTAATCCAAAGCTTTCCTAAGCACTGAGTGGATGGAGCTGCCTTTCACAAAGTTGAGAAAAGGGAGATGGGATCTGGAGAAAACATTTTAAAAAAAAAAATAGACAAATGTAATTGTAAACATCCCATATAGAGGCTATTTACTGTCCATCTGAAGCTGAGATCGTGCTGGAGGACAGTGACTTGGCAACTATCACTACAGGTGTAACTAAGTCCTCCAGGAAAAGCATGAGTTTGCACCCAGAGAGCATTAGGTAAGAAAACTGAGCTGTGTGTCAGAAGACTGAGTAATGCTGACCGCACTCAACTGACCAAACCGGCAATAGTCTGCCAAACCTGACCAGTGATGGCATGTTGAAGGAAAGCATATGCCAGTCAGACCACAAATGAGTTGCTTGAAAACTGGACTGAGAAAAAAAGCTGTGGCTCTTTTTGGTAAGGTCTCATTTTCTATTTGTCTTCATAACTAAAAATGGATGTATTTGTATGGAAGGTGGCATGTGGATTTTTACAAAAGTTTTATTTTAGGTTCCTATTAAGAGACAAAATGAGTCCACATGCACATAGTACATCTCTATTAACACAACATTTTGTTATGTAACATAGAATGTTCCTGAGAAAATACTGTCCACCCCAGAAACTGTAAATCTGTCCAGGAAAGTGACTACAAGACACTGGGGGACAGGGCATAAAGAATTGGACTTTGGTTTTGCAAGAAGCTTTTGTTTGCAAGAAAGAGTGGACTATAAAAATTTGAAAATCTCTTTGAAGGGCAGAATAAGCATCCAGGGATAACAGGGCAGAGATCCAAGCCCACGCATTCCTTGGTCCCTGTTTATATATGATCAGCAGACGTTGTCAGTTTGCAAACACTGGGAGTTATACCATGGCATATCATTTTGTCTTCTCCCTTTGTAGAACTATCCACCAGTGTATGCTTCGTGCTCTGTGAAACCACTCCACTTGTGAAGTTTCTAGACCTTTAACAGGGTTTATTCTTTGCCTTGGGTGCACAAAAATGAATGTCATGGTGGCTCCCCTTTAAAAAGTTATTTGTTATTTTGTATTAAACATTTTTTAAGGGGCTGAATAGATGGCTCGGCATTTATGAGTGCTTCTCTTGCAGAAGACCTGAGTCGAGTTCCCAGCACCCACATTGGATGGCTGGCTAACAGCTGACTGTAACTTGAGCTCTAGGGGCATCTCATATCCTTGGGCATCTTTACCTACATGGCATACATTCACACAGACACACAGGCACACTCAAACCAAGAGCACCCATTACAAGCTCAAGGATGTCTTGAAGGCTAAATGCTAAGCGTCTAAAACCCTGAGAGCAGTTTCCTTGGGAGAGAAGTTCTGAAGGAAAAATTGAGTTTGGGTTGTTGAGGAGTCCACGTGCTGACACTTTCTGTAACTTGGTCACCTGGCCTGGGACAGCTGAGAAAGACATGGAACAGTCAGTAGTGTTGAGTGGAGATGGTGACCACTGAGCTGGCACTGTCTGGCCACTGTATCTATCCTGTAGTTCACGTTAGTGTCTGTACCTCCCAGGCGAGTTGGGTGTGGCTTCTACCTACCACTCATCCTGGAGCTCAGTTTTCTTCTATGAGCATCATTTAATTTTATTAAAATAAAATTTAAATTTTGTCCAATTATAAAACCAAATCTGAAAATGAAAGAGAGATTCACTTTGTAGTTTTCAAATATTTGCCCAATGTAACTGTGTAATCGCTTTTGACTTTATGGCAGAGTCTCTCTTCAGTCTGTAATTAGACATCTCAAAGTACACAGAGAGTAAATGATATCCTATCCTGTATCATTCAACCATTATTTTAGTGTGTGTGTGTTAGGTAAACAAAGTAATTAAATACCATCCATAGAATGGTACCTCTATATTGCTAGTCATCTGAGGAATTAACAAGGAGCAGGACCTACATTTGGCTGCGCTATGAGTGAGGATCAATACAGCATCCCTTCTTCAGTGCTCACTAGGAGAAAGATGATTTCACTTTCACTGGTAAGAAG
The DNA here is from genome assembly GCA_019843815.1 of Montemys delectorum. Classification (NCBI taxonomy): domain Eukaryota; kingdom Metazoa; phylum Chordata; class Mammalia; order Rodentia; family Muridae; genus Montemys; species Montemys delectorum. The sequence goes on along the minus strand of JADRCD010218217.1, from coordinate 35,021 downwards.
GTACTGATGACTCAATAGCACTCAGCAGTCCAGTTAAAGGTTAAAGCCTCATAAAATCTCAGACTCTAAACATCTGGGTCACCTTCTGGCACGGCAAAAAGACACCTGGTGTTTCCCTTGGGCTCCTGAGGATCTGCATCTTGGTCTGCATGTCTCAGGCTATCAGTGCACAAGATGTAAACACAGGGCAATGGTTTGCAGCCTACACCCTATTTTCTGAACTAGCTGAGGAAGCAATTCCATCTCAGCCTTATTTATTCTCTGATGATAGACTGTAGATCCCTAACTAAGTCATCCACGTCCAGCTGTTTATTCCCAGACTCCCCAGATTGCCTCTGGGTCTTCGCTGCTTCTCTTAAAATAGAGAGATGAGCAGAGCACATGGATGGGGGGTGGGGGGAACCTTGAAGGCGTTCCCAGCCAGTTCTGCCTCTGATCTCCTTCCAGTTCCTCATGCTCTCAGGGAGTTTCGGGTTAAAACATTTAAGAAGTTGATGATTATTGTGTGGGATTTGATTTTCTAGTCTTGAAGTAATTAATACAAATCCCAGACTTCTCTTGCTCAAATTATAAGCCCGTGCATAATCAGTAAAGCTATATTAGAAATGAAAGGTTCTCCAAACCACCAAGTGCCTATTACCCTCCAGCATACGATGGCAGAGATGGTCCAACAGATGTGAGGTTGAATACATAGCACAGCTTTCGTAGGCCGGGGAAGCATTACCATGTCACCTAACCTGATTAGCTGGAGAACATGGTTATGATGGTTTTGCCATATTTAGATATTCTGTAATTCAAGAAGTATGACATGATCAGGGAATGAGGGCAATCTCTGAGCCAAGGTCACAGGAAAAAAGTTTGCTTTGCAAAACTGAAATCATTTCATAAAAGCAGTTTTGTACAACAACCTGCTTAGGGGTTTCTCTTCACTGTTTCATTTAGGTTATGGAAACGTGACTTTTTTTTTCCAAATGTATAAAATTTATACTCAATTTCCCTTGATCGCAATCAGATAGCTGTTAAACCTTAGGATGAACAGATTTGAGTGGCTTGGCAATATCCTGCTCCCACAATGCTGTTATTCCCTAGGTAATGGCACTGCACAAAACTCCTGCCATTGTGTGGCAGTTTGGGCTTTAGGAAATGCATTTGCTATTTTAATAGGGATGGAGGGTCATCACATGAACTTGAGGCCTGCCCTATTAGGCATTTTGGATCGCATGAGGTATTTGGGGGATGGGGGACTAGTTGAATGCAGAGAGGCCTCCTTAGGGCAACCAGAGTAAGGAATTCAGTCAGGTGAAGCCATCCAAGGGTAGCAAGCCCAAGCAGGAAAATCTGGCAGCCCTTGGCCCATACCAAAGCACCTGAGCCATTTCCTGGGCTGAAAACAATATTGCGGAAATTACACTTCCCTGCCAAATTTACCACACCTTGCCAAAAGCTTGGTACCTTTATGTTGCCTCCAGAGTCATTACAGCTGTTCAGCCTATCTTCCAAGAAGCCTCGTGAAGGCCGAGGAGTGGTCATGTCTCTGTTTGAACGTATTCCTCTTCCACACACAGCATACTGTGAGTTATCACCCACCATGCAGCAATGTGTGCGGCTGTGCAAATCACAGAATGGGAACCGAGTCTGTCTTTTGCTTCATTCTCTTGTGTTCAAACTAAGGTTAAATAATTAAGCACCATGACTAAATAGGCTCAGAAATAAAGACTGCACTTGACTAATTTTTCTCCACTCAGGTCAAACATTTTATTGCGTGATTTATCCCCTAGATATTTACGATGCTGCTAACTTTGGTGTTATGTACACTCTATTCATTCTTATATAGCCCTTTGAAGTCTTTGTTTATCCTGCTAAATAGATTATGTGTGGGTTTAGAGGAGAAACGGGGCCCACAGTTTGTTGAAGTATCTTGGTTTTGGAATAATCCCAAGACCTTCTCACCCCATCCTAGTCTTTCAGAATCCATACACCCTCAGTGAGCAAGATCTGGTGGTTTCTGTTAGTATTTTTAGTCATAGTAACTGAGACTAAGTAGATCTATAGCATGAGAAGAAAAGCTGTGTAACAAGAAAGTAGAGTACAGGGACAAGCCCATAGCACCTCCTCCCTACCACCTTCTAAACAGGCAAAGATGAATTCCAAATCTTGAAACGTTATGGTGTGTCATACTCAAATGTTTCTAGAGCTTCACAAAGCTGGGGAACAAATCCAGGTCTTTGCTTGACTACCACGCATGTATCCAGTGCTTTCAGTGATCATCGAGGACCTGAAGCAGTAAAATTTGACTTAAGGAAGGGCAGAGCCCCAGAGCAGAAGGAAGTGACTACCTAAGACCAACATTTTCAGCCTCAGGGATCCAGAGACTTCTGGAGAGAACTGAGAGCCAATCATGGAGAAGCTTGGTAGAATGCTGAAGCTGGGTGGAGCAAGGAGGTGCGATTGCCTGGAGTGGTGGGAAGGTCCTGCGACCTGCTGGTGGAGGAATTGTCAGAAGGTCAAAGGATGGAGAGGACTCAGAGCTGACAGAAATGGGAAGATTCTGCAGCTATACTCTATGTCCTAGGATGGTGAAAATGAGTTTCCTCTCCCACAAAGAGATGCAATAAAAACTAGTGAAAGTATTTCCTGTTTATTTCATGAGCAAGCTTTAACAAGGAAATGAAGGTCTCCTCATTCTTCCTACATTTTTCATAACTTCCATCTTTTTCATAACTTCATCTGGTGTGATGTCCCCTTAGACAGGTCTTGGTGAGTGTAAAGGATCTCAAAAATCACAAAACCATAGCTGGGCAATGGTGGCACATACCTTTAATCCCCAGCACTTGGGAGACAGAGGCAGACAGGATTTCTGAGTTTGAGGCCAGCCTGGTCTGCAGAATGAGTCTGGGACAGCCAGGGCTACACAGAGAAACCCTGTCTCGAAAAGCCAAAAAAATAAATAAATTTAAAAAAAAAATCACAAAAATGTTTTAGAGGAAAGCTTTATGCTACGTAAGGGTCCCGTCATATAAAGAGCTTGGTTGGTCACCAAGGAGACACAGAAAGGAGAGCTGTGGTTTTAAAATATTAAGGTAGTGCATTCTTTCAAGGGGCTTGGGAGCAGTTTGTGTTCGCTGAGTCTTTGTTTCTGTACCATTGACAAATGCCCTTTTTAGTAGTTAATGAAAATCTCATTTGCACTAGAGATTTCTGATTAATGTAGTCTATATGAATGAGGTTTCCTCTCTTATACCTTGGAATAGAACACAGATGTTTCTCAGAGGAAATTACACACCAGTGCTGTGAGTAGAACTTATTTATTTATTTAATGTATATAAGTACATTGTAGCTATCTTCAGACACACCAGAAGAGGGCATCTGATCACTTTACAGGTAGTTGTGAGCCACCATGTGGTTGCTGGGAATTGAAATGAGGACCTCTGGAAGAGCAGTCAGTGTTTGTAACCACTGAGCCATCTCTCCAGCCCATGAGTAGAACTCTACTCTTTTTGTTTTGTTTTGTTTTGTTTGTTTTGTTTTGTTTTGTTTTTCGAGACAGGGTTTCTCTGTGTAGCCCTGGCTGTCCTGGAACTCACTCTGTAGACCAGGCTGTCCTGGAACTCACAAATCTGCCTGCCTCTGCCTCCCAAGTGGTGGGATTAAAAGTGCGCGCCACCACTGCCCGGCCTGAGTAGAACTCTTAAAACACACCATTCAGTTGGGAGCATAGCCCAAGAGAACACTTGTCTAGAATGTTCCAGGTGTTTGTTCGATCAGATTCCTGTGTGTGCACCCTCACACTCCTGCACACATACACTCCAAACAAAGCCCCACCACAAACCGGGTGTGTCACAACAAAGGAATATAAGTCTTCATTTTTATGGTACATCCTCTCAAAACTGGCCAGCTCTTCTCCAGACGGTAGTTAGCATAACCCACCTCTTCCTCCTGTTTGTTCCACCCCAGTACACAGTGCATGGTGTCTCTTGGAGACAAGCCCTAGGGCAGAGAACACACTGGAGGCGTTGTGCAAATGCACCTAATACAGGAAAGGCCAAGGCTCCAGGTTGCCTGCCATTCTCTCAGGTTCACGTTTATGACTTGGAGAAAGAAGAGCCAACTCTGTCCTTGGGTAATATAATTCAAGCAGCTTCGTGATTATTATAAACACAAGCCGTCAGTGTCAAAACCAGCAACGTGTGATCAACCAAGAATTCGGTTGTGAGCAAGACATGGATTTATTTTTGTAGTTGCTGTGTATATCTGTGTGTGTATGTATTTATGTGTGTGTGTGTATATGTTATACACCCATACACACACACATACTCATATGTGTATGTATGTGTGTGTGTATATATATACATATATATACATATATATGTATATATATATATACATATATATATATGTATGTATCTTAGACTCCTTGTGAGGTGACCCTTTAAAGAGCCTGTTGTGATGGAAAGACCTCTTATAGTAATTGTGGGGAACTGGGTCTCATTTGAACTCATAAAAAAAATCCTGCTCAGATGAAAGTTGTGATGGTCTTCTGACTGTAAGATCATCTCCAATAGCACATTCTAAGAGCTGTGACTCTCAAAGTGTGGCTATAACCTCTGTAGCTACACCTCAGCAGCAACACCATCTTAGGAAGAGAGAGCCACTGGCATCCAGGATACCTGTGTCTTCTCCCTAGAAGTCACAGAGATCCTCCTGCCTCAGCTCCCTGAGTGCTAGAATTAAAGAGTAAGCTACCACATCTAGGTCAGGATTATTATTCGCTTTGCTATACCAGCTCCACGGGATCTCAAAGGTAGAATTTAGCCTGGATATTCATTTTACTTGCAAAGAAACCAAGTCTAGAAGAGCAAGAGCCTATAAAGCGAATCCTTGGGAGGTGACCAAAAATCTGAAAGATTCTCCCCACACAGTCTCTAAGCTCATTTCTGTGCCAGGAGCCAGCTATTCTGACTGGTATTAGGGCCTGTGCTTGAGGATTCTAAACTGTGGACAAGCTGGAGGGACCAAACACATTGATCTGGGTTGTTAACATCTAGAAACTAGGGCTACTGTCAAGAGCTATTAGGCACAGCCTTGCAACCCAGCAAAAACTGGCACACAAGTTTAAGCATAGATCAGCTTTCCAACAGCCTTTAGAAGCCATGGATGTAAAATTAATTTGAGGAAAATGAGAGGACATTTAGCCTATGAAGGGAGAAAACATCGAAAGCAGGAAGTCAGAGGGTGACTGGCCACCAAACCTAGAGTCATGCTAGCTGGAATTCTGCATCTAAGCATTGGTAGAATTTAGACTTTGAATCTGGAATGCACTTTGATGCTATGCCTTAAATAGTAGAAAGGAAAGGCTTAGACTAGCAAGACATGTCCTACCAAATAATTATTAAATGGTAGCTTTTTGCATTTAATCAGCTCCAGGTTCCTAGGTTCAAGCAGGACTCAGCCCAGACTGAGCTTTCTGGGTCGACTTGTCTTCATATCCCATAGGATCAAAAAAATATCTAGAGTTCTTATTTCAGAAAGAAATCGACAACTCAAGACGTACATTGTCTGGGCTACTTTTAATAATTAGTGTGTAAGTTCAAGCAGACAAAAATGAACGTAGCTTAAAATGTGCTTGAAGAGCACTAAGTGCTGTTAATGGAGCTGGGAAGAAGTTATTTGGCAACTTTTCCTGGAGGGTGTGAGAACTTTTAGTGATTCTGTTCTTACCAAGAGGGTACCTCCCATCTGAACATAAATGCGCCCTACTCCACTGGGACATTCCTGAACACAGTTACATTCCAACTGGGTGCAACAGTTGATTTTTGTCTGAGCTTTCCTTGGCAAGTGATAACATCGGAGGAAGAGATAAGACTGCCCCTTGGAGAACTGAGCTGTCACGGGCTCTAGGCCACCACATGCCCATTGTGTAACTGACAGCTTTCAGATTCAAGCCTGTGTCAGATGCTTGTGGTATTTGCTATTGGCTTCTCAAAGATGCCGGATCTGATTTTCTTCATCATTTCAAGTCCAGCTACAGAAGGTTCTCTGTTAGTGCTCTGACTGACTTAGTTGTGGAATAAAAGGGGGAAAGAAAAAGAGAGTACATATTTTGACATGTGGCAATGTGTGTGTGTGTTCTGTGTATGTATGTAAATGCCAGGGCAGGTACACAGATACACAGGTACACAGAAGATAGAGGTTATGATTGTCTTTTGTTTCTTCCTTTATCACTTTCTACCATAGTTTTTGAGACAGGCTCTTGCATTGAATCTGGAGATTACTAATGGACTAGACTGACTGGCCATCGAGTCCCCTGGATCCTCCTTTATTCCATCTTCTAGTGCTTGATACTATTTCCCAGGGTTTTTTTTTTTTTTTTTTTTTTGCCTGGGTTCTGGGTGTTCAAAATGAAGTCCTAATGTTTATACAGCAAGCACTATAGCCAGTAAGCCACCATCCCAGCCCTAACGTGTGACAGTTTCTGTAGTAACTGTATTCCTTGAAGGAACCAGACCAAACATAGCTGGTGCTTTTTAAAAGTCTGGACTGATTTTTCCATGGACTCTGACCTCTTGAGAACATTTCTAGCATAAACCAAACTTAGTATTTATAGTTATTTTATCAATGGTGAAAGAAAGTGAAAAGAAACTAAAATTTCTGGACAGCCAAATTCAGCATGATGTTTTTCACATGTGTAACTTCAAGCATTGTCAAGCAGTCTCATTAGTAGTTATTCTGTGCCTGGCCTTAAAGTAGACTGTGAAGTTTGAGCAGTTATCTGGAACAATTGAGATTCAGGTATGTAGCTCATTCATTCAGTGAGAAAATAGATGTAAAGCCAATCTCTTTTTCTTCTCCATTGCCTCTCCTTACTCCCATGACACTCACATTAAGGGAAAAGGCAGGGGGCTGTACTGCTTAGTTACACACAGTTGTTAGTGAGTTCCCTAAACTGTGACTTCCTAGAACACAATGCATCATCTTCTAACCTGCTGTTCAATGGACTTCTTTAACTTCTTTTTTTAAGTAATAAACTCCCTGGTCCTCCCTCATTCTTGCAGAATACCAAGAAACAAAGGATTTGATGACAAACAGGCAAAGCAGTGTCTGATGCTAAAGCCAGGAGACATTCTTTGCCTGGTTCCTGAGAGTTAAGCCATCCAACCAGACCCTGAGTGGGGTGAGCTGTCTTCCACTTTAGTGAGGGAGGCCTGCCTTCGGCAGCCCAGCTCCTGGAAGGAGGGAGCAAATGTTCTCTCTCCACTCCTACTGCCCAAGAAAAGAACCTAGTTCCTTGACTCTCAAGTGGTTTAATAGTGTGTCTGAGTCTACCCTCCTCAAACCCCTTTCGGAGTTCCTCTAAAGATGGCAGTTCTTCACATTCCCAGCATATTTGAAAAGCTTGGAAAAACCCAGGCCTCTGCTGGGAAAGCCCATCCCCTTTTGACACACACAATTGGCTTATGTTGTGACTTCTCATTGTATTATAAAGTCTGTCTTCTAGATCTGGTTGGGGAACAGCAGAATAATGTGGGAAATCACAAGTACTTCTGACTCCCACTTAACAGGAGGGGTCCTCAGACCCTGTGTACCTTGCTGAGTGAATGAATCTGGCCCATGTGTCACTGAGGCATACAGGGGCCTCTGTCAGCCAGGTTACATCTGATGCACCCCATCCTACTGTGCCTCTCTCTGCCTGTGTCTCAGTGGACTTGATCTTTCTTTCCTGGGTGTCTGAAACCTGCCCATTGTACCTGCATTTGATTAGGGACTGTGAATCCATAGTCTGACTTTTATTTTCTCTGTCTTCAGAATCAATCTGTCCTCCCTCTTCCTCTCCCTCTTGTTCTCACTCTCCCTCTCCCTTTCCTTTTCCCTCCTTCTCTCCCTCCCTCAGTCTCCCTCTCCCCCGCTCCCCGATAAATCAGGAGTTATCCACATATGTAAAATGAATGAAAGAGGCAAAAATAAAGTCAATTGGTAAGTTGAGGTACTAGTTCTGTCTCTTGTGGGCTCATTTTCTTGCTCCTCGCACATTTGTTTTTATTGAAAAATTCACTGCAGCACTTTAGTGAGTAACTTATCAAAGCCCCTTGATGTTAGAGCTTAAGAAACCCCTTTCACCCACATCTGACAAGCATGCGCTTGACATCAGTAACAACTAACAAGTAGCTGTCATCCAGCAAACAAAATCATGCTGAGCCAGCCTGGCACTTCAGTTCTCTTGGAAGTGGTCTAAGGCTTCCTAGAAAATGAGGCAACGGCTTGATGTTAGGGACAAAGAAGGAGAGGGCTCTAAAAGACAAGGTCCCCGGAAGCCCAGCTTTCTCTCAAGCATGTATCTTTGCTGACAGTGGATTGGCTTCCTAAGTCTGAGGTGCAGGAAGACTGGAGAAATAGAAAGGCTAGGGACACGGCACACTCCTCCCGCGGCCTCTGATCAGTACAAATGGTGCATAGTTTGGTTGCAGAGTCAGTGCTATGAATGGCAGCTAGGTTCTTCAGCACTGAACCTAGATCAAGTACGGTAGTAAAAGCTCCATCCATATTCTAGGTTGACCGAAGAGGGGCGGGCAAGAAGGACAAATGCAAATCGGCAGCAAAGAGGGAGCTGTCTCCAAAGCTCCTAGGGTTTGTGAATGTTCATGCTGTTCTTTGATCTTGAAGTTTGAGTTATTTAGCAATCCTTGAGCCATGATAATAGATTTATCCTGTTTTGAGGGCATTTAGGTAATTGAATTAAGTGCCCATCATCTGACCTACATGGCTCTCACGTTTTGTAGGTAGCAGAGAGTGGAAAGCCCATGTGCTGAGCTCATCAGATTGCAGGCTCTGTGCAGGAAGTATCTTTCCTCTTGCCTTGGTTGTTTTGGTTATTGTCATTGTTCACCATTAAGCGTTGCAGAAAAATGTGAAGTTGGCTCTGAGGGTCCATGAATTGGTTTGCAGAAATTTGCGTATCTAGGGAGACCAGAAGGGATCGCTTTGACAGGTAAAGAGAGAAGTCATATCTAGCTGAGCAACCAGAAGAGACATAGTCTGGAAACTTTTGAGAGTATCTCATACTATATTTTTTTTCTTTCCACTGGAAAGAGTTGTCAGTGTCTTTCATAAATGAACACAAATTCACCTCCTTTTGCCCCAGGGAGCTTTTAGCCTTGAAAAAAAAA
>JADRCD010218217.1:15334-25460 GCA_019843815.1 Montemys delectorum | reverse complement strand
GAGGTAGAGCAAGCTGTTAAGTTGGGAGAATCAAATATTGAGGAGTAGCATTGAAGCTAAGAGGAAAACTTAGGAATGAGAAGAGGCCATAGCCAGGCACCAGGCCTTGTGGGCCAAGTTAAAGAATTTGGAACTTATCCTAGAAGCTCGATAAAGCTATCATTGGACCAGGAAGTCAAATGATCAGATGTGGGTTTTGAGACTCTGTGATGATGCTTGGAGAATGCAGTGTGGGAGGTGTGTAGGAGACAGGAAGTCAGCGTTTGCCATCTAGACGAGGAGGCAAGAATCAGCAGGTGAGCTGCAATATTCTGACAGGACCAGGGTAGAGCAATGAGGAAGAGAAGATGTCGCCAGTTGCTGATGTCAAGCCCTGGTCCCCTGTAACCTCTGTAGCAGCTGGATTACGCAGCAATGTCCCAGGATATAAGTGCAGTAATTAAGGTAAAGGATGGATGATCAAAACCACACAGCAAGCAAAGAATAATTAGTTATCCAAGGTAACAAGACAAGAACTCAGTACATAGTAGACAAGCACTCAGTACATAGTAGACAAGCACTCAGTACATAGTAGACAAGAACTCGATACATAGTAGCTACTGTTCCTTCTTACTCCTCCATTCATTCCTGGACCAGTTGTTAAGCTTAGATAACATATTAGTGACCCGAAGAAATGTGGGCCCTGCCCACATGGAGATTGCAGCCCAGTGAAGAAAACAGACAGCAACCAGAGGGTTGTGCAGCTTGGCAACGTTGGCTGGGGATGCAGTGGTAGGATGTCTAGAATCCTTAGATTGAAATGTCAGCACTCTAGATCTTAGAGCCTTGTGTAGACATGAGGGTGGGGAATACAAATTATTGACTAAGCAAAGTGACATTTCTCAGGTGTTCTCCGAGGTTCCATAGGCACCCGTCAATGAGTTGGCTAGACTTGGGCCTTGTGCCTATTTTATAGATGGAAAGACTGAAGGTCAGCTCTGTCAGTGTCTCAAGAGAGGCAGAGATTGGGGTCCTAGCTGCTCCTGCTGTCCTTTTGGGGCTGGGGTGGTATTAAATGGCTGAAGCCTTTGCAGGTCAAGCCACGGCTCCCCGTTCTCAACTATATATAGTAAAGAACTTACATAAGAGTGCTATTTTTGAAAAGACGACAGAGAAGAAAAGAGTGTGCCAGCTGAATTTTTTCCACCAAAGCTCATTTTTAACAGATGTGTTTTTTTCTGTTTCTATGATGACAGTGAATTGAGGGACAGATTCCCTGGGGCCAGAGGGAAGAAAGCTGGTTTCTAGTATTTAACTGTACCGTCTGGTGAATACGCCATCTCCAGCTTACCCTTTACTTGACACCCCTCTTTTCCAATCCTAATTACTGATACCCCTGTTCCTCTAACGTCTGTGGAAAGGGGGTTATGACGAAGCGTGTGAGCATTGCTGAAATGATCCAAGTCAAACCTCGAAGTGTATTTGGTACAGGGTTGAAAAGGAATGTTCTAAGCAAATAGGAAAATTCACACACAAGTGTTATCCCTGTCTTGCAATAAATGTTTTATATTATCATTATAAATGTTTTTGGCAAGGTTTTACCATTCAGTTTTCTCTCTTATACAGCTTTCTCTCTTATACGCTCTAGAACCAATGTGTGCATTTTGTTCATTTTGTAAGTCAGTTTATTTCAACATTGACTTTGCCATGATGTAATATTAATACTGTGGCTACAAATTCCCTTTGCCCCTGGGACGGTTGATTTGTCACACATAGACCTACCTGGCACACCATTTGTCCCAAATGAAACAGCAAACATTTAATTAATAAATTACAAAATATGTATGTGAATGATCACCCTATCAGTAGCTAACACTCGCTTAGGCTTGCTTAAAGATTGCTCTTTACAAAAATAAATAAATAAATAAATAAATAAATAAATGAAGTTACTAATGGACAAAAAAAAAAAGATTGCTCTTTACACTGACACACAATTACTTAGGCTCTTAGCCTAGGTGCTGTTGTGACCCTTATTTTAAAGATGAGGAAACACATCAGAAAGGTTAAGTGATGGAAGAAATAGTAGTTTAAGTTTAAACGTATGTAAGTCTCAGTCCGGAGCCAACACACCCGAAAAGTACACCATTACTTTTCAATACAAAGTCAGCAAGAAGTATGTGGATAAAACTCCTCAGCTAGAGATAGGGAGTTCCTTGGGTCCTTGAATGGATTCCCTGTCTCAGTTTCCTAGTGCAGAAGCCCTTGATAAGAAACAGTGGGAACTATCCACTACCTAAACTTGTGAATGCAGGAAATTCAGAAAGTGTGTGTGTGTGTGTGTGTGTGTGTGTGTGTGTGTGATATAATTTAAAAATAATATAATATATATTATGATATATAGCAACAATATATAACAAATTATAATATAACACTCAAACATATATAACAAATTGTAATATATAATTTGAAAACTATATTTTAGAAAAGTTCAGTGGTTGATTTAGAAGTATAAGCCCAGAACTGTTAGAATGATTCTGTCTTATTTTCTAGGCCAGACTTCCTTCTCTCCGCAGCCCTTAGCCGACAGTCATTCCTCACCCCCCAACATGTTCATGAACAGTGGGGTTAACCTGGTTTTGTCACCAACAAGCACAGAGCTTGAGAAATCAGTGAGGTTTGTTACTTGTAGTATGCCCCAAGCAACGTATGATACATGGTGGGATGTCTTCACTATATGAGTGAGCTCAGCTCACAACCTGTTGCATCTCAGGTTGTTTATTGACAAACTGCTTTGAATGTGGCTTTACCTGTCAACACCATTGTGCCCTTGTGGCCTCCCGATGTAGGACTTTTTTTCAACTTGTTTGTTCCTCATGACCATAGTTTTTATGTCATAAGGAAAGCAAATTGACATACAGAAAGAGTCAGCAACGCCATGACAACTTTATATCATGGGGAGGAAATGTTCAAAGAATACTATGACTGATTTTTATTTTATACACATACACATTAAGATTAATCCATCCCTATTCCCAGCAAGAACCCTGCATTAGTTAACACATTAATATTTTACAACTTCAGAGCAAAGGACACGAGCTCAGAGTTAACCAGTATTAAAACCTCATGACTTCTTCATAGCTTATTTATCCTCTTAATATACCAGTCAGATAAAAAAATAGTTTCTAATACGTCCATGTGTGGACAGGTACCCTTGGAGACCAGAGGAGTTGGATCCCTTGGAGTTGGACCTCCAGCTGGGTTTGCGTGCTAGGTGTGTGTGCTAGAAAATAAATGCCAGTCTAGTTAAGGAGCAATACATGCTCTTTACCACTGAACTATCTTTCCAGCCCAACAGAACTCTTTGATAGCAACCAATCATAGGACTACAATAAATTGAGAGCTTGAAAATTTCTGCTTTCTCCTCTCTGTATGCACAGCAAGACAAGCATACATCAAAAACAGGAAGATGGGGGCCCAGGTTGATGGCTCAGTGGGTAAGGAGTCTCCTGTGAAGCCTGAAGACCTGAGTTCAAAACCAAGAACCCACATGGTGGGATGAAAGAACTCTTGAACGTTGTCTTCTAACCTCCATTTGTATGCTGTATAAAGTATGTACACATATGCACACACACACACACACACACAATAACTAAAATGTAATGAAATATATTAGACATGGAAAGCAAAACTTTGAGGAACATTAAATGTACTTTTCTAAATGTATCTTCTTTGAGGGGTTAAGTGTACTTCGTCAATGCTTTCCATGGGTGTTACTGTAGTTGAAGACCTATCACCTGACTGGCATGTCGCTCAGGAGACAGTGTTCTCCTATCATTCGAGAAGCCTTAGCTGATCCCTCACACTGAATGGGTGGGCTGCACACTTAACATCCCAGTACCCAAGAGTGGCAAAAAAGAGGACCAGAAGTCCAAGGGCACCCTTAGCTGCATAGCTAGTTCATTCAAGGCTAGCCTAGGCTCCGTGAGGCCCTGTCTCAAGACAAAATGAAACTGCTGTGTTGAGTATTTCACCTCCTGTGGGCCGGCCCTGGGCGAGCGCAACTCCCTGTCTAGTCATTCACCGAGAATTAAACTCTGATTATTTAGGGCAAAATTTCAGGTTGTAAGTAGTTTCCCTAATATGAAAAAAAAAAAAAAAGTAATACTTGTGGAGCTAAGCCAGGCTCCCTTCGCTTGTTTTATTTGTATTAGCGGAATTCCAGGGGGAAATGTGCAGTGGAGCATGCGGGCTGCTGACTGTTTAGCCAAACTAAATGAGTGATACTAGGAGGCATGGTCTTAAAACTCATACACTCGGTGTATTCTAAGCTGTCTTTCTGAGGTTTCTCAAAGTCTTAGCAAGAACAATACTTTTATTGAAAATGGACCTTTCGCATTGAAGAAGAAGAAAGTCTCTGTCGTAATCTTTAACTGGATGAGTTTTCCCTGAGCTCACGGTCTCCAGATCTATCAGCTCTGTGAGCAGCATACGGCCTATTCCTAACTAGAGAGTGCTGGCGGCCGAGAGGCGTTAGCAAGGAAGCAGCAACAACGAGGGTGTGCCCGTGGGCTGTGAGTGAGCTGGGAGGTCTGTGTTTAACCACTGCCGCCCGCGGTCTGGTATTGTCCAGTCTACGTTCATGCCCACCCCCCTCAGCTCACCCCCCATATGAAGATGGGCTCTGGGTCTTAAGACTGTTCCTGGTTTTGTACCTGCCTAGATTATAAACCAGACTCTATACTAGATTCTAAACCTAGACTCTCAGCCTTCCTTACTTCCTCACGTCACGGTGTGGTGACCCCCAACCCTAAGATTACTTTGTTGCTACTTCGTAACTGTGATTTTGCTACTGCTATGAATTGTAATGTAAATAAATATCTGATTCGTGACCCCTATGGGGATCCCAACCCACAGGTTGAAAACTGCTATTCTAAACCATTTTTAATACGTTGGGTGGGGGTGGGGCAGGTGCGGGGGGCGGGGGCGGCGGCGCAATCTACAGCTAAAACAAAAAAAAACCTGAGCTTCGTAATTGGTCAAAATTTAGAGGACACAGCAAAGATAAGAACCGAACTTCTAAGAACATAGCCCGGCAGAAAGAAAGATAAGCAGGCCACTTACTCAGTTTCAGTCCTCCAGTCATCTCCCTCAGAAGGAGAAAGGAGCGAGTGAGGAGCTTCGAGACAGCTCAGTGGGTTAAGGTACTTGCTGCCAAACCTGATGTCCCGTGTTCAGTCTCCAGGACCCACATGATGAAAACAAAGACCCCATTCCCACAAGTTGTTCTGTGACATCCCGTGCACACTCACACACACAAATAAGGACATGTAATTGTTAACAAAAAAGAAACAAGTGATAGTAATTTTGATAATATAGTCTATTTAGCCCTGTAAAATCAAAATATATCATGAGCATGGAAATAATATGAACATTAGTAATGAGATCGTTTTATATTTCCTTTGCAAATTATCCAAAATCTGGTATATCTTTTCAATTTGCAGCATATCTTAACCTGGACTAGCGCCATTCAAGGGTTCGGCAGGCACACGCAGCCAGCTGCTGCAGTATTTGCACAGGATAGGTTTTGAGTACAAACAAATCTTTGTTCTCTAAGACAGTGTAGCAGAAATAGCATTTCATATTCTCGGTGCTCATCTCCATCTTTTGCTGATACATTACAAGCCAGAATGACCCATCCTGGTGGCAGAAATGAAGCCCGGTCAGTGGGGAGGAACCCGCTTAGTATCTCCTGGGGCGGGCCCATCTGGGATCCCAGCCTACAGAAAGGGTGCATGGTAGGAGGAGAAGGTTAGACAATGAGATGGAAAGTACAAAAAACACATGAATTAATAGTGTCAATATTCAGTGCTGCGAATTATCGTAGGATTACAGGTGGGTGCATGCATTGCTCACCTGGGGGTTTAAAGAGCCATCCGTGGGGTGAATTATTCTGTGTGGTATGAAAAAAAAAATGGTTTACAGTCTAAGGTGGATTTTTCCTCTGACAGTCAAAGGAATTAAAGAGATTCTCATTAATCTTTAAAAGAAAGTATCCATTATTTACAATTTAAAAGAAAACAGGAGAAACTGAAGAAGATGGTTTCCATGCCTGGCCCAAATGTCTCTATCACAGGGATGCAGTAGCCCACATACTGAAATATGAAATATGACCTCAGGAGCACAGTGAGATGGGTACTTAGAAAAGGTTTGCTCGCTCTGTGTGTGTATGGCACCAAATGAGAAAACAAATGTATTCAGTGTGGGAGCTCAGGTAGAAGACTCTGGGCCTAGAAAGCACAGGGCCACCCTAATATGTTAGGGGATATTTCCTCATCCACGAGGGCACATGTGCATGCCTGGGTGATGAGACTATACTACTGGGATGTCAGACACTAGACAATCAGCTCTGTGTTCCCTTCAAAGCGTGAGCAAGTTCTTGCTTGACTAATGTGGAATATAGCTTTCCCTTCAAGCTGTGTTACTGTGTTCTTCTTAGAACACAGAACGTAGACTCAGAAGACTTGAGTAAGCCTCTTGGTGGGCACTGTTTTTAACCAACCACCACGTTCTCACACGAGAAACGAAAATGACCAGAGGCGTGTTACCAGTCTAATGCTGAGGGAGGAAGACAACCCAGAGTCTTGCCTTCCATGTGTACCTTATGTAACTGCCATGCACATTTAAAAGGAAAAAAAAAAAAAAAACCACCTCACAAGCATTCATCTGCTTGTACTACTTCTCTAAACGAAGGAATACCCAGTCTTGAAGTTTATAGTCTTGGAGAGAAATCTCCATGTGGTATGCAGCAGGCTCTGTGACTGACATGTGAAATAAGTTCAGGACCACAGCTGTCCATACTCTGAAATTTTCCCGTGAAAGCATTTCAAGATCTTGCAGAATTTTTATTGTTTTGGAAGGAGTCATAAATACCACAGTATAGAAAATTCCATTTGATAGAATGCTAGATGAACGAGTCCCGACTATGTACAGCCATATATAACCTTGTTGGAAAACCAAGGAACTTTGATAGCTTTCTCTAGTTTTTCTTTTTCCTGAGGAGTAATAATAAATTAAATAATGGGGTTGTCTCACCTCAGGATTATATTTGTGGTATCAGCCACTTCTTAGGGAGAAACCTCATTTTTTAACAGCCACTATTTCCAAGACATATTTGGATGGATTTTATTGACTGCTAAAAGTTGGATCTGTGTCCTGAGGGAAAGGCTGGTCGCATCTGTTACTCTTGCGTCCGACCCTTTGGCCTCTAAAAAATGTCAAGGTTAGCTGGTCAAAAGCTAAGGAAAAAAAAAGATATTTCAAACATGTAGTTCCTTCCCAGGTCACCAATCTCTTCATCCATGATATACTTGCAGCTCCTGAGCCTGCCAAGTACATTTTTAAGGTCTTTGTTTCCTTTTACAACCTCTTCCTTCTTCAGATTCCAGGTTGGACCCGGAGTCTGGTGATAGGGCAAAGCCTTTGTTCATACCACAGAACCTCTGACTTTTCTGTCTTGGTTATTAACATTTAATTTAGTGGTGGTTGACCTTCAAGAGAAAATAGATTACTCCAAGTACCCAGAGCCAACTGTGCATTCTTCTCACTGTTTACCCTTGCAACACTGAGACACACGGAAGATGTTGTTGGCAGTGTATTACTTATTCAGAGATGTTGTTCAATATGTTCTTCAGAGATGGGCCTGTATTCGTGGAAGTTTTGGGGAAAAAAATCCTGCTCTTAGAATGATGTTTTCTTGAATATGTAAAAACGTAAAGTCTTACTGAATTCTACCATAATCGATGGTACACTGAAATGATACACTGATAGACTGAAGGACAGCTGAGTAGTACCAATGAGACTCTACTGTATAATCTTTGAGGTGGTGTTTTTTTTTTTTTAATAGCTCAGAAGGACTCCTTTAAGGTATTTAAAGTAAAAAGCAACCCAGATTTCTATCTCACAGATCATGAAGGTTTTCAAACCAGAAAGATGTAGTCAAAGCTACAGAGATCACCAGCCAGCCCACAGACACATCTGCAGAGGATAGGCCTAGGTAGCTCACCGTCGGGGATGCCGAAGAGGCTGGCTGGCTGGGATTTCATAGCCACACCCAGCTTTTGCAAGAGCCAAACTCTGGTTTCTTTGCACATTGTTCTGTTTGCTTCTTCACTTGTCCTACAAGTAATCTGTTCAAAGAGGTGGGTGGGGAAGAGTACTATTAAGCACAGAGACTTGCGCACTGTCACATACTACTGGTGACGGGACTCTTTTGATCCTGCATTATACTTTCAAAATCTGACCTCAGAACCTCTGCGCATTAATCTCTTCTTCCTGCCTCTCCACATTTTGGAGATCTCCATGGTACAGCTGTATACAAATGATCTCTAGTCAGTAGAGAGTGAGTGTAATAAACTAATGCTGACTGGTGATGTCAAAACTGAAGGAAGAAACTGTGGAAGTGAACGAACTTCTTATCATGAAAATAAAAAAATAAAAGTTTTAAAAGTCCAGTCTATGAGACCTAGCTACCTAAATAATTAGGTTGCCTTTAGGGCACAGTCAGGGTATGTCTATATATAGCTGTTAAGATCACCATTGCAATGTAGATCTAGTGATAGAGGAGAAAGGCCCTCTGGGGCTGAAGTGATGTTGCACATGTTCTGTACCAGAGAAAATGGCACTTTGATTTGGGCACGATATCACAACAGTTCTGAGATAGATCTCTCCACTGTTTTCCAGTATGTGAACTTAGACGGCTTAAGATGCACGTTGAGTCCTCATTTGTAAAGTGAAAATTATAAATTGGCCTGTCTCCTGCCATTTTTAAAAAAATCAGATGAGCTTATAGAAATAAAGAACTTAATGCTGGTGTTGGGTACATAGTTAGCACTCATTAAGGCTATTCCTAGTAGTTAACTATTGTTAGTACTCAGTACTGGCTACATGACTATTGGTAATAGTAGTAATAATAGTAATAATATCTGTGGTTGGTTAAGTTCCTCCAAAGTGCACTGTCCCCACACCCAGGTAGCTTCAAACACAAGGAGTTAAGGAGTGAATCTCTTCTTTGGTTTGTTTCCAGGGTACTTAGTTACTAAGACAACAGCAGAGTGGTGCAAAATTCTTTAAGACAGAAACTTCTGGGATTTTGAGGGGACTTTCCTTAACCTAGCATTTCCTTCTGAGGGAAAGAAAAATTACTCAAGCTCTTATGGGTCATCCAGTCCTCTAAGGTCTGAGTTTCCAGGTTCATCTTCCCTATATATTTACCTTCAAAAGTAAGTTCCAGAAGAAACCAGAGGGGTACCATCAAAAGAGCCATTTCCAGCACCACTAGAAGTTGACCCACAACCTAAAAGATCAGGACTCCTCAAACAGAATATTTTGATTCTTCCCCTCATGCTACCTTTAAGTGTTTTCAGGGCAGCCAGCGCTTACACAATTGAATATTGAGCCAATCTGGAAGCTCCCAAGAGAAGTGATCAAGACTCATCTAGAAGAGGAAGTGGGGAGGACACAGACAGTGTCACTCAGGGATGGCTCAAGTACATCCAGACTGAGACACTGTCAGAAACAGCGTGGAAATCCTTTGCAAGTATTTCTGAGCAGGGAAAATGAAATCACAAAGGGTCCGATCCCTAGCAGTGTGCATAGTACACTTCTAGTACATAATATACAGTGTGTGCTTGTCTCTGTTCAAGAGAACACTGCCTTCGCCTGAGAAATCCCCCAGTGCAATGAACATGATGAGGGTGCCATTATGGGGGGAAAGTGCAGATTAATAAATAATACTCTCCCACATCTGGTGGAGCAAGGTTCTAGGAAAAAAATTGTATATATGCATATGTATAATATGTTAAGAATATATATGCTAGTTTTAGGAGAGATTGTAAACGTGGGGTCTCTTTAACTCCTTAGAAGAAACAAGATACAAACAACAGATTCCATCCCCATCCTTGATTGTCTTGTTCCTGAAGCTGCATTTGTGGGCAAGGAAGGACAGAGGTCCAGACGCAGCCATTTCTGCAAGGGCCATCACAAAATGAAAAATGACAGACGTCCTATTCCGACATGAACACCCGGTGCCATAGACAAAGTCAGCCTGGCAGAGTCAAAGGAGCCAGCAGCAAGCACAGCCCAGAGCTGC
>JADRCD010218217.1:0-13356 GCA_019843815.1 Montemys delectorum | reverse complement strand
TCATGCTTGTACGGCCAACTCTTTACAGTCTAAGGAAGCTCTCTTCCCAGCTGCCTTAAAGCATAGGTATTTTTTATACGCACATGATTTTTAAAATTCAAACAGCATATAAAATTATAAAATGCAAACGTAAAAGGTTCCCCGCCTCCCGTTCATTTTTGTCTTACTTTCCAAAGATTGAACTCTTTCAACAACTCCAAACATAATTGTTTCTTTATTCAGAGTACACACATTTATCCATCTATTGAGGCGTCAGCCTTGGACGCTGCTACTAGGTTACCTTTCAGTTTTCTCACTAACAAGATATTCATGTCTCCAACTAGCCGGTCACTTTGTCAAGTTTGCTATCTTTCCATTTCCATATCTATAAAATAAGGAAGTTGGCTCTGGGGACCATTAAGGTCACTTTTTTAAAAGCTGGAAAAAGGGCTGGCGAGATGGCTCAGCGGGTAAGAGCACTGACTGCTCTTCTGAAGGTCCTGAGTTCAGATCCCAGCCACCACATGGTGGCTCACAGCCACCCATAATGAGATCTGACGCCCTCTTCTGGTGCTGCCTGAAGACAGCTACAGTGAATTACGCCAGAGTGAGCGGGGCAGAGCGAGCTGGGCCGGCAGAGGTCCTGAGTTCAGTTCCCAGCAGCCACACACATGATGGCTCACGGCCATCTGTACAGCTACAGTATACTCATATACATAAAATAAATAAAATAAATCTTTTTAAAAAAAAGCTGGAAAAAGAAAAGAAGGAGTGGGAGGAGATTCATCTGTACATGAAATTTAGAGATAAAACTGTTCTGACACTTCTGAGCATTTAGATAATAAAATCGATAAACTTTCATCCTGCTTGTCCTCCGCCTGTTGCCTACCCACTGGGCTTCTTTCCCTGTGCGTGGCTTCCTTTCTGCATGGAGACTCCTCCACGGCTCGTTCTTTCTTAGGATCAGTCTTCAGCAGCTCTGAGAAAAGGCTCGGCACAGAGCGCGGGGTTGTATCTCAGCCATCCTCATCGTCAGTGCTTTTGAGCCCCCGTTGAGGTCATAGCTGCCTCCTGGTTAGGGCCAAGCTATTGCATCTTTATGATCTGCGGCACTATGGACACACAGAGGAACCATGTCCTCGTTCTATAGAGGACTTTGTTATTTCCTGATTCAGAGATAGAAGGAGAAATGAGCCCTAGGGAGGGAAAAGAGTCACTTAGAGATGACTAAAGTTCTCAGCAAACCCAAAAAAGATCCCCAAGATACTTCTCAAAGCAAGAACAAACTCAATACGTTTTTGACCGATAACCAAATAAAATGGAAAATGGGCACTGGTACAGCCTGCCACTGCTTGGAACGTGATGGAGTGCCTCACAGATGCCAAATTAGGAACTCTGTTGCCAGTTCACAAGCACACTTCTTCGGGAATGGAAGTTTCTTATTTTGGACGCTACAAAGCCAAACTGTAACTACCATTATTACCAATGTACAATGTGCATACTTACATTGCATTTTCATAAATACGAATATATACATTCCTCTCCTTATTATAGGATATGTTTCCTTTTCCTACATTTCTTATCAAAGTGTGTCTGGCAGTCTCTACATGGGGATTTAGTGGCATTTGAGTATGAAAAGAACACAAGCCTAGCCCTGGGAGACCTGCCTGATGGGTGGGCCATGCCTCTAATGCCCACTCCTGACTGTGCCCCGGAGCAACTGGCAGAAGGGAGGAGAAACACGTAGGCAGTGTTAGGTGGGGCGGCAAGAAGACAGGACTTTGAAGATGGGCATCAAAGACTAAAGGCCACCTCAGTGTGAAAGTAAAAGTACTGGAGCCCCTTGCCTCTATTCTGCTGGCTCTGTGTTCTCACTTGTAAATATGTATGTGGTGGTGGCCACACCTCTAAGATTGCTTCTGTAGAAAAAGGCAGCTGTGTGTGACTAAGTGCCTTTCGGCTCAGTGGAGCAGATATGCATGGCGACTTTAATTAAATTCAGCAAATATTTATTTAGTAGTTGGTCTGTGAGTAGTGGTGAAGGCACTGCAGAGAAGAGCCTAGAGAGGTGGGAGGATTGGTGTTTTGTAAAGACGTTCGTTCGAGCGAGCAAGTAATGATGATTTGTTTTGAAAGATGTGACCCTTGACCCCCAGTAGTAAGCCATTCTTACAAACACTGACAGCACACCACTGTTTCAGATCTACTCAGTGTGGCTGAAATGGAAATCACGGAAGGCATGGTAGAAGCTTCTACAATGGAAAATTCAAGAGCTATTAACCATCCCCAAACCTTAAAATATGCCAAGTTCTTTGTTTTGTTGTCAGATGGCAAGTTAATTATTCTCCCTCCCACCCCAGTTCTTCAAAAACGCTTGGAAATTTTATGCTTAAGATCTGAGAGGTACTCCACATGTGTCTCACAGGGGGTTTTCTTTGGTGTTTCAATGAGACATGAGATCATTGATTCTGCCCCAAGCATTGACCAAAAAGGTTAGCAAACAGACTTGTTCAAAAGCGTACTTTGTCTATGTTATGAGTTAATAGCATGCATTTTCAATTAGGAACAGTTCATGCTCCTCTAATGTCCACTAAATTAGCATAGTTTTTATAAGAATCAACAGCTAATATCTTCCTGCTGCTCTCGCCAGCCTTTGAAGCAGGAGAAATGAAAATCATGTCAGGCATTTCACTGTGATGCCGGCCTCCCTGCATTCCTCCCGCAAAGAGGCTGAGCACCAGTGTTCTATGGGGTTTGACTCATCAGGCATCCTACGATCGCAGGCATCATCAAAGCTCATCCGCATCTTGTATACTCTGCCTAGTTACAAACCCTGATCTCTTGGTGAGATTGTAAGTGTATTGGGGCAGACTCAAAAACCTTCATTGAGCCCACTGGCCACTTGCTCCTGTGGAGAGTTGGAACCACACAGATCTCGATGAAAACTCTTCGTCTCCTTGGAGCCTGCTGCAGGATTTAGCTTTGATGAGCAGTCTCCTCCACACTGATGGGCCACAGTTCCCCAACTTCTTGGTCCTTATTCCTTGTGTTATAGGAGAGTTGAAGCTATGCTTTCAGTTTCCCAGACATTCCCAGGGGGATTGGGAATTGGGCAACAATTATGCTCCGCCCCCACCCACCCTCTCTCTCTCTCTCTTGTATCAGTGAATGACTTTAAACAGAGATGAACTTTATGAATTGAGACACAAGGCTACTGTCTTTATGTTGTGGAGCCAAACGTGCTTCTTATTCCAAGTGCAAGGGACAAAACTTTAAAAGTAACTCAAGCCGTGTGCCGAGCTTGGCCAGGCCACTTCTCCCTTGGACCATCCTGTGTAAATTAATTGTGCTCAGCTCTGGCCCTGTCTAGAGTCAACAAAATTTACAAAAATCTCAGAATGAATTGAAGATCAAAGAACGGGACATTGCAGCCTATGCCTATGCTATTTGGCAATACACGTTAAAGACACACATACTCATTCCCAAGAAGAGATCGCTTTTAACTTGATTTTACCATTCTCTTATGTGGTGTGCTGTACAAGCCTGCATCTTTCTCCCTACTCTTTCTCCCATTCCTAGGGAATGTATTTGAATTCATAATTATTTTCAAACTCATAACCCCCTTAAGGCCAAGTAATATGATCTCATTTGGCTTATTTTTTTGTTGTTATTCTTTTTGAAATTAATTTTTAAGTTAACATACAAACTGATGGGTTTCATTATAGAATTTTCATACATTATATGTGGTTCTATTTGTGACTTACATATTAATTGTGTAATGGACTTTCCCAAGATTGTGATTTTTATGCCTTTTACACTCAGCAATGATGAGGCAGTGCTAAGGAAACCAAGCCGTTCTATATTAGCCCTCACGGAGTATACCCGTGACATAAAGCCATAAACTGAGGAATGTGTAATTTAAACAAAAGTCTGATTGGTGAGACACTAGCACTGAGAAGTTATAGAAGGATTTTAATCAAAACTGAATGGAGGCCTCCATGGTTTTATATTGCATCTAATCATAACATTTGGCAATGCATGTTATGTAAATAATACTATGTAGACTTAATTATTCAGAATTAATATATCCACCTCTCTCACCTCGGATCCTGATCTAATTTCCATCAGAAGGGGAAAATAAACAGATTTTGGGAATACCCAGGGCTCTGATTCAAAACTTTGTCTTTACTGTAAAGTTGGCAAAAATTCTTCACTCTTGTCCGAGGCCCTCCTCCTTGTGCCTCACGAACTCAGAAGAGCTATAGCCAGAAACGTCTGTTGTCATCCGTGATGGTGATGGATCAGTCTGCTTCAGTCGCTGGCTGGATGTCATGGGAGGATGGATGTCACACTCCTTACATTCGTGGTACTTACAAACAGCAGGAACGGAGGAGCTTATAGTTGTAAGGGTGATGATGCTCAGCAGTTCTTAGTCCGGCAATGACCTCTGGGTTACGCAGTCAAAAGTGAAAGGAAAGGTGTAAGAAACATATTTTATTTATTCTTAAACCACACCTGTTTTCCACCCCCTGTGGACTAAAGGACTTCTCCTGGCGGTTATGAATCCTCCATCTTTATCAGTATGAACGGGGACAGATTCTCACTACCCAGATCCTGTTCTGGGATTTCCCAATTAACATAAAAGTTCTCTTCCAGAAGTTTCTTTTTCTTATTACTTATCGTGAGCATGGGTCTCGACTCTCCAGAAAACAGAATGCTAGGTAGTAGGAGCTGCACATCTTTTTGCAAATTACTCCTAACTACTGAGTAGTGGGAGAGAAAGACCTAGGGCAAGACTTTGTGAGCCAGCCTCTCGCATCATAACCACATTAACTATCAAAATCCAATGATCCTGATGCCATAAAGTGAAGAAAGCCATTGGGAGGGAAACCTGACCCCAGATATATATTTTTAATTACATCGAAGGTCAAAGCTCCTCTGTGCTGGCACACCGGGTGTTGTGAATGAATCAAAGGACAGACAGAGGTCCTGAACTCACTGTAACCCTGAGCGGCTTGTCCAACTTCTCCCACTTGTAAATGGACCATGACGGGTGTTTAACAGAAACTCTGGGCGGTTTTATTTCCTGAAGCATTGAACCTCTGAGAACCTTAGGGTGTGTTCACAGTGGGGATGTTCTTAGAGTTTTTGAATTGGGGGTGTGGCGAGGAAAGGAGAAAAAAGAAGTCGGGGAGAATCTGCTGGCTCGCTTGTGGATAACCAAAGGTTTGAGCACTATGGCATTGAAATCCTGGTTGTGACTAAGGCTTTTTAGAAGCTTGTAGCCCGGGTTTTCATGCATATGTTGTAGCTTCATCTTCGGAAGAAAGCCAACAGGGTAAAGCCAAATGAGCTTTTTTTGGAAGAATGCCAACTTTTTGAATGACAAACAGCTTATGAGTAATTTCCAGAGGGCAGCTTTAGCTGTCTGGTATCTCTACTTCTCTTTGCCTTCTTGTATCTGTGCAAACTAACTTCTAACTTCCATAAAGGTCACCCAGTGAAAATGGAGACAGTGGTTTAAAATTGTACATGTGGTTATCACAGAATTGGGGTGTCAAATCCATTTAAGGGCCTAAACAAAACCAATGTTCAAGCAGGAATCAAGTCAGTGTCTGGGCTTCCTGTTCCTGCCTCTGTTTCCTGCCCCTTCTACTCTTAACCCCAGGCTGAAGCACTGAAAAGGGGGAGAGGAAGAACCCTGGAGAAATTCTTCCTATCTCTCCTGATAGCAGCCAAACCACTACATTATTCTGAAGGTGCCTTAGCAGCTCTCGGGCCATTTTGAGTTAGCAAATGTTGGAATTCTTCCTCTTTAAAAAAAAAAAATTTTTTTTTCAAATAGCCTATTGTGGCAAAAAAATGAATGATTGGGGGGGGAGGGACTTGAGGCAGCTGCTCCCTTTGTGTTCACAGTCAGAAAGCAGAAAGAAATCATCTAGTCCTTCCTTGAACAAGATTGGTTTTCTGAAGAGAATCAAAAGCAATGTAGGTGGTTCTAGGAAGTCATTCCCTCGTCCTTGATAGAAGGCCTGTGGTCTCTGGGACAGCCCCAGCGCCATCCAGCTTTTTTGCTGATGTGAGCCACACTTAAATTACCTCCAGACACATCTGTGACTCTCTTGCCGCTGTGAAGAGTCAGCCGACAGAGTCTCTGTTGGGGGAAGAGTGCCTTTGACAAAGGCCGCCAGGTGCGATGTCAGCCAAAGAGTGTGGGAGAGGATTCCGTAGCTTGGAAGCCTGAGGAGCTACAAAAAAGCAGGAGATGGGATGGGCTTTGGGAAGACGGGAACAAGAGTCCTGGGTAGTGGAGCTGGTGGGTGGCTTTTACAAGTTCTATTCCTAGTCTGGTTCTAAACCCATGAAGTGGGAGCACATGTGCCAGACAGTCTACCAAACCACACAGACATCTGGAATTTCATGGGAGCGGCGAAGTCCCAGCAGCGGTTGGGCTGCTCTTTAAAATACTCAAATTAAGTTCAGTAGGGTCCCACAAAGTCCTTTGTTATTAACAATTTCTGATGCCTTGCACAGATTAGGAATGGAGAGCCCTCCTCCCTTTGTTGCTTTCAGTTCTCGGGAGAATACTTCCTTGCCTTTCTGCGGATGAAAGTGTGGCTAATAATCAAAGGCTCAGGGAGGAGGTTAGCGTATGGGATGTCTCTACATCTGATGGCACCTCATGACAAAACCTGCAGCTTCTTTGCCCTTTCCATTCTTGTACTTGCTTTGAGTTTATCGAATCTTCATCTTTGAAGATTAAATGCCTGAGAATAAAAACAAACAAAAAACCCTTGGCATGTTCCTGTGTGTGTGTGTGTGTGTGTGTGTGTGTGTATGTATGTAAGATCCAATGTGTGTATGTGTGCATGTGTGTACTTGTAGGCTGGGGGGTCCTTGTCCAGTCTCTTCTTGCTCTCCACCTTAAATGTTGGGGCAAGGTCTTCAGCTGAGCCCAGAGCGCGTTTTCCCTGGCTAGTCTGCTCTCTTGCCTTGGGCACCCCCTGACCCTGCCTTTTGCATACTGTGATTACAGGTGTCTCCAACTTCAGCATGGGTTCTAAGGATCTGAACGCTAATGCTCATAGTTGGCGCAGCACAGTGTTTATCTGTGAGCCACTTACTCCTACCTTGCCCCATTTTTTTTTTCCCAGTGTTTAAAACTGAGTACAAAAGTGCCTTCTCATGGAACTGTGCTGGCTTGATCTGCCTGTTCAGAGCCAGCTTCTTTTGAAGTTCTTTTGGCCAGCCATTGGCTGCTTTGCTGACCTGACGAAACGAAACAAAGTAGATGCACAATTAATCTAAACTTTTGAGTAAAAGAATGGGGTTCTCACTGCTTGGTGACTTGTATTAAAAAAAAAAAAAAAAAAAAAAAAAAGGGACAGCTGGAGAGATGACTTAGCACCCAGGATATATGGGTATATGTGCAGACAAAACCACCTGTACATCCATGAAAATAAATCTCACTATAGCTAAAGATAACTTTGAACACTTGATCTTTCCAGCTTATAGGATTACAGGTATGAGGTACCATGACCAGTATGTTTTGCTTTTTAGACGGGTTCTTGCTCTGTAGCAGAGGATGCCCTCAAATCTCTGATCCTCCTGCCTCAGCTCTCCCTCCATCACAAAGACAACACTCCTTTGCATCCAGTTCTAAGAGAGAAAACTCAGCTAGTATTATGAGTATTGAGTTGACGACAGTGAAGGAGGAAAAGCAGATTAACTGAGATCTGTAAGAATAACTTGAAGTGGCTTTTGTTTTTAATTTTAGCTTTCTTGTTCTGATGAAATTTTTCCTCCCCCAAAATTGTCTACAAATGGCTTGGGAACTCATCTCCAACTTTTTTCCTTAAGGCTTCTTTCTGGTTCTGGTACAACATGGCTGTTGGAAATCAGACAACAGCTTCATCATAATCGGCAAGCTGGTCTGGCTCATCTTACACGGAGTTCAATTTCTTTCTTTTTTTTTAAGATTGTAAATTATGTCTTGCGGGGTGGAGTGGGGGGACCGTTGCAAGTGAGTGCAGTGCCTTCAGGGGCCAGAAGAGGGCGGCTGATCCCCTGGAACTGGTTGCAGGCATTGGGAGCCGTTCATTGGTCTGGGAACCTAGCCTGGTCCTCATCAAGAGAAGAGCTGACTCTCAGCTCAGAACACTGAGCCATCTCCGCAGCCCCTTCCATGGAGCTGAAATGAGCTCTTGCCATTACTGTCCCTTGCTTTGTCCAGAGTGAATCAGCCAAGCCCTTTCAACTACGATGACTTACCATATCTCCTGTCCAACTGTGGTCAGGCTCCCATGAGAAACTCGGTAATATGCGTGCTTCTCTCCACCCGGGATGTGCCCCTTCTCTGAAGTTGTCGCTTTTCTCTCTGTGTGTGTCCCCAGGGATCCTCTGAAGCTTCAGCAACTGCAGAACCAAGTGCGCCTGGAGCAGGAGGCGTGCGCCTGGCCCCCAGCGCCCCCGGGGGTCCCTTGCAACAGCAGCAGCAGCGGCAGCAGCAGCAGCGCACCCCCGTCGCCGCCCTTCCCCCCACCGCCACCAGCCTTTCCGGAGCTCGCGGCCTGCGCGTCGCCTGTGCCCTCAGAGCCCATGAGCGCGCTGACCTCCCGCGCCACCGCCATGCAGTCCTCCGGCTCCTTCAACTACGCGCGCCCCAAGCAGTTCATCGCGGCGCAGAACCTGGGTCCCGCCTCGGGGCTGCCCACGCCCACCTCCAGCCCCAGCTCCTCCAGCCTGCCGTCGCCGCTGTCCCCCACGCCCAGGCCCTTCGGCCGCGCATCCGGGCCACCCTTCGTGGAACCCGAGGCCATGTGGGGCCCGTCCTCACCCTCGCCGCCACCGCCGCCACCGCCGGTCTTCAGCCCCTCCGCCGCCTACCCGGTGCCGGACGTGTTCCCGCTGCCACCGCCGCCGCCACCGCTGCCCAGTTCCACCTCGCACTGTGCCTCGCCCGCCCGCTTCGGCTCCGGCCAGACGCCCGCAGCCTTCCTCAGCGCCCTGCTGCCCTCTCAGCCACCGCCCGTCGCTGTCAACGCCCTGGGGCTGCCCAAGGGCGTCACCCCCGCGTGAGTGACACTTGTGCGTCTCCAGCACACAGGGGCTGGTTGCACATAGACCCCCCTCTGGCCCCCATCACAGTGCGCCTGCTAACCCACATACCCAGGAGTTTCTAGTGAAATCTGACATCCCTCCCTTTACCCCACCCCACCCTTGAGATGTCACACCAGCAGCCAAGTGGCACTCAGTTACCATTAAAGAGCTGCTTAAAATTCACATCAGCAAACTCTCTGAGGTGCGCTCCATAAAAGTGGCCTTCGCAGCCATTTATACAGCATTTATTCAGATCACATTATTTCATTGCGTACCTTTTAAAGAGATATCCTCGTCCCACTATAACATAATATGACTCCACACAGTCACTAAACTGAGATAGAATGTCTGTCTGACTCCAAAGCCCATATTCTTACCACCAAACGAAGCCCTAGTTCAGCTCAGGGCTATACTAGATGGGTTTTGGTTGAATATATACTTAGTGTTTTAGAAAGACTAAACATAATTAAAGAAACAATCCTCTAAATACATGTAGCTAGAAGATCTTAGTTACTTTTCTATTGCTGTGACAAAACGCCATGACCAATTTACCAAAAGAAAAAATGTGATCTGGACCACCACAGTGCCTAGGGTGTGGATCCAGCAGGCAGGCATGGTGCTGGAGTTCCCATCTGATCCACAAGCATGAAGCAGAGGGAGAAAGAGAGGGACCTGGTATGAGCTTTTAAAACCTCAAAGGCCACCCTCAGGGACACGCCTCCTTAAACAAGGATGCACGTCCTCGTCCTTCCCAAACAGTTCCACCGCTCCTAACCTCAGATGGACAACCTTAAAAGTCTTTTTTTAAAAAAAATATTTATTTTATTTATATGAGTACACTGTAGCTATCTTCAGACACACCAGAAGAGGGCATCAGATCCCATTACAGATGTTTGTGAGCCACCATGTGGTTGTGGGAATTGAACACAGACCCTCTGGAAGAGCAGTCAATGCTCTTAACCACTGAGCCATCTCTCCAGACCCCCTTAAAATTCTTCAAAATTCTTAAAGACAAGATTTTTACAAAAGCACAGTAAAAAAAAACCTTCTAAACAGACACCAGCTAGGTATGGACAAGGTCTGTTGGAGCATAAAGTGAGCAAAGGCTAAGTTGGCACATCTTTCACAGCATATTTCAAAAAACGAGGGAGCGCAGGTTTGGGGTGTAGCCCTGTTGGCAGAGGGCTTACTTAGTGTGCACGAGGCCCTGAGTGCAGTCTCCAGCACTCCTATAGTCCCACCATTCAGGTATACGCAAAAAGAGAAGACTAGCTTAAGGTCATCCTCCATTAACTATCAGCCTTGCAGCCAGCCTGGGATCCATGAGACCCTGGCCCTCAGAGTGCTGCTGATGAGCTAGGGGCTTAGATGAGGGCCTGAATTCTGCCCAGGAACCCACACAGTAAAAGAAATAACTGGCTCCCACAGGTTGTCCTGTGACCTCCATGTGCGTGCGCACCTTACTATGTAAGCACACCCATAAACAGACAAAAAATGTAAAATAAAGATTTTAGAAGAGTCAGTGTTAATAACGAGCAGGCTAGAACCTGTGTCTTCACTCTTCGTACTGAAATCTTCCTGCAGAGCTTGCCAGATGCCCAGGGACAAAACAGGAGTAAAAAACAGAGTTTATTTTTACTCTTAGCTTAAAGCTTCCCCATGGTTGGGGTATAGTTAGGTTACAATGAGCCCAACCCGTGCCGTAGGGAGCCTTAACCGGGGAGTGGCAGTGACTTGTTTTTGTCTCAAACTTTCAAAATGTCGGTTATGTGAATTCCATGTTTGAAATCTGGCTTCTTCTCAAACCCCAACTGGCAATGGTAGAGTCAAAGTGAGTGCGTAAGTCAAAAAGCAGATTCCTATAGTAATGGCACGATAACGGGCTTCTGTTGAAAGTTGAGTCAGAGAGCTTGCCTGAGGAAAAATTTCTATGTTTTTTTTTTTTTTTTTTTTTTTGTTTGAGCCTTTATTTTGCTGGTAGAAAATGAAGCACTAACTGTCACAAAGAGGCCTAGTACCGCTCATATAGAACTTAATCTGAGTCATCTTTCACTTGCACCGTGTGGTCATGACCTTAATCATCTTGGCAGAGACAGGCGGTCCCTTCTGTGCCTGAGCTTTGAAATGCTTCCAAGGATGCCCCTTCGGAGGGCTTGCGCCCCGTAACAGGAGTGCCTGTTCATTATCACCAGCTGTGTGTGTCAGAAATTAGTCTTTAATTACTTAATTAATACCACAAGAGTCCAGACATTCCTAACATTTCTTTAAAAATTAATGGAGAAGCCACTCTGCTTGGTGCCGGTGGAAACCGAACCACAGAATTGTCAAGCTCCGTGCAGCCCAAGAGTAGCGACAGATTAAGGCTCGGATCTGTGACAGCCCAGTATACCATGACTAGGTTGTGTCTGCCCTCCTGAAGGAATTTGCCCTCACTTGAAGAAGCCATTCTTGGGGTTTGATAGAGGAGTCTTTGGTAACATGGCTTCCTTTAACATGCTGTGGCCATTTCAGTCTCTAGAGGGTCTGTGTATGTCCCGAGCCAAGTCTGGGCTTGGATCAGGTCACTTCCATTCTCTAGGATCAGATAGGCACAGTGGCTTCTGCTCACCCTCAGTATTGGACTCTGTTCTCATAAGGCGTGTGGCATAGCCACAGTGTTCCAGTGTCTTTAAGACCGAATCTCACTGTCTCCAAACATCTGCCCCTTAAGTCTTGGGGTTACATACAAATAACCCCAAGCCTATTGCAATGAATCAGTCATTGCCCCCTCTTTCTCTCCCAATCTCTTTCTCCTTCTTCCTTCCTGCCCCTATCTCTGTCCCTAAGTCTCCTGTCTACCCTGCACCCTTCCCCCACCTCTTTCTCTAGCTTTTTTTTTTTTTTTTTTTTTTTTTTTTTTTTTGAGATAGGGTTTCTCTGTGTAGCCCTGGCTGTCCTGGAACTCTCTGTAGACCAGGCTGGCCTTGAACTCAGAACTCCACCTGCCTCTGCCTCCCAAGTGCTGGGATTAAAGGCATGTGCCACCACTGCCCCGCTGTCTCTGGCTTTTTTGAGGCAAGGTCTTATGGAGCCTATCCTGGCCTCAAACTCACTATGTTACTGAGGCTCCTCTTAAACTCCTCATCTTCCTGCCTCGGTCTCCCAGAAGCTGAGATTGCAGCATGTGCCACTGTACTCAGCATATGCTATCTCTCAGTTTCCCCTCTTATACGAGTAGGGCTTTGGCTAGAAATATTACCCCTGGTTTGTCAGAAATAAGGAGCTCGTGCCTGCAGACCTTTTGTGTGGACATACTGAAAGCATGTATCCTTTTAGCACTCAGCTCTTTACAAACTTTCCAGTGCCCTCTCTTTCCCCTGGTTTATAGGAAACAGGCAGAGGAGGAACACTCGTAGTTCTGCATGCAGTAAGTGAAGGGATTTCCCAGCCCCTGGAATAAGCCTGAGCAAAGAGGTTTTGCTCTGAGCCAGCCGAGAGTGCATTGCCTCTGCTGATCTTCCTGGAAGCCTGATCCCTCGGTTTCCAGGTTGAAGAAGACAGTTATAGAAGCAACACAGCCCTCTTGATCTTAATGGAGATGTCTGATTGTGACAGATTCTGGTTACAGTTACACATGGAGCATTTTAACTTATTTTTCTAATCAAGCCATTGGTTAAATTGTAAGCAGTAGATAGAGAACCCAGCAGACAAGGGGCATCAAACTTGGTAGGCATCTTGTTATTCCTGTCTTCCTGAGACAGATAGGTTGGGTTGGCGCCTTGCCATTTCCCACTGAAGGATTGGAAGCATCCTCTGGGGTCCTGTTATCAGGCATTCACAGAAAGATACACCATCTCTTGGGCCTGTGTTTCCCAGTAGCTTCATAGGCTAGGCCTTCAGGGGCTGGCTGTACAGGTAGTTGATTATTCTATGAACATGTGTCTGACCAGGGATAGCTCATTCAATCTACATGCCAGACAACACTACCCAAAGCATATCCAGTGAAAAGCTGTGTGTACACCCTCCTCAGTTCACTCCTCTCAGAAAATAGGGGGAAGAGAATTCAGTACTATCGAGTAGTTAACTGCAGCACTTTAAATAAGAGCTGATGGTACTCAATAGTTTGGACTTTAGCCACTTTAGCATAGCATTAAAATTCAATATAAAAATAGAACTGACTAAAAAAATACTGTCTTTTACATATTCTTGAATGTATGGTGCCCTTGAATATAGAAAGGACCCCAGAATGCCTGTGATTTCAAGCCCTAAAATGGTTGTGGAACTGAGTCTTCCCCCCCC
>JADRCD010218215.1:4849-19638 GCA_019843815.1 Montemys delectorum | reverse complement strand
CAAACACACACACACACACACACACACACACACACACAGGAACACACGTGGTATACATACATACACACACGCAGATAAACCACTCACACCTGTGAAAAACAAGTCTTTAAAAATTACCAATTTGCCGGGCGGTGGTGGCACACGCCTTTAATCCCAGCGCTTGGGAGGCAGAGGCAGGTGGATTTCTGAGTTCAAGGTCTGCCTGGTCTACAGAGTGAGTTCCAGGACAGCCAGGGCTACACAGAGAAACCCTGTCTTGAAAAACCAAAAAAAAAAAAAAAAAAAAAGAGCTGGAGATGCAGCTTAATAGTGGAGGCTCCAGGTTCAATGCCTGGTAGACAGATAGATACACACACACACACACACACAATTGGAAGCCAAGATGCTCAGACTGCAAAAAGAGATGGTCTCCTTGTGCCATTTCATTGTTATCTAGGGTCCCTCAGCCTCTGGGGTGGCTGTCCTCACAGGTGGTGTGCCAGGCCTCAAAACCAGGAGTGTTTGGGGCTCAGTGGTAAGAGCACTTGTTTATCTTGCAGCGCACCCGTGCGGTGGTTCACACCCATCTGTAACTCTACTTCCAGGGGATCTGACACTCTGTTCTGACCTCTGTTAGGCTTTAAGCATGTACGTGGTGCAAATACATACGTGCAGGCAAAATACCCAGAGAGAAACATGATCAAATCCAATTAACCCTTTAAAAAAGGTTATGTTGTTCTTCCCCAAATCTCTACCCTAGCCACCAGATTGAAAAATGAACCACAGACCACTGAGCTGTACCCCGAATCCCTTTTTAAATTCTGATATAGGGTCTGATTTGAACCGGACAGGCTGTTCTCAAACTCACGATCCTCCTGCCTCCACCTCCTGAGGAAGTGGGATTGTTAATAGTGGGCCACCGAGCCAGGCAATCGGAAATCACCGAGGCCAAAGAACAGAAATCGTGGAAGGCCAATGGACGTGCAAGGGTGTTTCAAGATGACAGGCGCTGGCCTGGTGGGATCAGGGGCAAAACTCTCCCTTTAAAACTGTCCGATACGGCAAAGTTTCTCCTTAGGACTGCAGAGCTTGCAACCGCCCGCGCCTTTCCGCTCAAGCCAACAGTGCTCTGTGCTCCCACGGCGCGCTAGGTCAGCAGATGACCTCCGGGAGAAGCCGTCAGCTGCCCTAAGGCTGCGAGGGCCCCGGGCAGCAGCCTTGCGGAAAGGCGGAGAAGAGAGCAACTGCAACTCCACGCCCTTGCCTCGAGTCCTCCGCAACTTGAACCAACGGAGGACGCGGGGACAAGCCTCTGCGGGCCGCTCACGTGACCGCCCAGCGGCTCTCGCGGGATTTACGATGGCGGAGGCAAACCTCCCGCCACCTCCCATTGGTCCCCACCTACCTCCTGTCGGCGACTAGCTTCTGGAGGAAGGTGTCTACGATGGTGTCGAGGAGTTTCACCCTGGAGGTGGTGGTGTCCCCTGGCTCCGCTTCCGGAGATGACCCCTCGGGCCCGCTTTCCGCAGCCTCACTATCTCTGCTCACTTCAGCCATGTTGAAATTGAACCGCCAAAATGCGCTGGCCCCGCAGCTCCTCCCAACGGGACCTCCGATTGGAGGCGGGGACTGCCCGTCACGGAGCCGGATGGGGCGGGGCAGCGGTCGGAGACGGCAGTGCCTCTGACCGCTCTCAGCTCCCGGGAAAAGCAAAACAAAACAAAAAAACCCTCCAAAAGCCGAAGTTT
Organism: Montemys delectorum; assembly: GCA_019843815.1. NCBI lineage: Eukaryota > Metazoa > Chordata > Mammalia > Rodentia > Muridae > Montemys > Montemys delectorum. Next base: position 17,911 of record JADRCD010218215.1, on the reverse strand, counting down.
AGGGGCTCAATAAAAACTTTTAATTACATTTCAAAGATTTCATACAGTGCAACAGTGAATATTCGCAGCTAATATCCTCGAGTCCATTTCTATCTAGCGCTGAATGTGCATTTTCTTTCCCATGTGCATCCATCCAGCCTTCCTGTCTTGCCTTGTCTTGAGTTTCTAATTTGTGTTATGGACCAACGGGTCAACATTTCTAGTTGTTTTGGTCTCCAGTTTTGGAAAAATGGCCGCCCACTAGCCCGTCTTCACCAAGGCCAATCTCAGCCCCTGACCTTGGGAAAGTAAGGGTTCCAACGGGGATGCCTTTACCTGTTTACATCCACAGTCCTTTCAAACAGAAGGGGAAAGAAGAAAACAAGAAAGTGGGAGGCTTAAACACCGGACAAGAAAAATCAAGTCGGGAAGAAGTAACCTAAGGCATGAAAGAAAGGCAGGAGAAACCTTATGTCCACACTCTGCCCTGGTAAGGAAAAGCCAAAGAAGAGCAGAGACATCCAGTCACAGAGGTCTTGATAGGAAAAGCCTGAGAGGGGCCCTTGCTCCATTGTATTGATAGCTTTTAAGGTAGAGTGAGGAGCAAAAGGATTTAAAATGATCTGTGGGCCCCACCCTTCAGATAACTATGGGCAAGATTGAAGGGCTCTTTCAATAAAGTGCAGGAAGTAGGGTCTGGAGGCATCCTGTAAACCTGGAATTCAGGAGGTGGAGGAAGATCAAGAGTTCAAGGCTATCCTCTGCTACATAGTGAATTCAAACCCAGCCTGATATATGAGACCTTATCTCAAAAAAAAAAAACAAAAAAACAAAAACAAAAAACCCAAAATGCTGTGGAGGGCTCAGAAGGAAACAAATATAGACTACAACGAGTAGAAAAGGTGAGTATGGAGGCTGGGTCGAGACAGGATGGAAGAATGGAGCAGCCGTGAGAAACATGAAGGCTTCAGTTAGCTAGCACCTTCCAATTTGGCACCATGGCATTTCCCAAGGCATGGGGCCACTGATAAGGTGGAAAGCATCACCCAGGCCAAACGGTAAGATCTGCCTGCTTTCTGCCCATCCCTCACACTACGCCTCTCTGCGGCCAACACAGGCTCAGTGGAGGCAGGGAAGAGGGCGCTCCTGAGGGGAGGAGAATCAGCGATTTTGGCAGTATGAGGCTGGTAACCAGGTGGACCTGGCCTTGGGCGCCTTCCTGACTGTTTTTTTGTTTTTTTTTTTTATGTGTGTGTGTGGGGGTTTTTTTGTTTTGTTTTGTTTTTTTTCTGTTGCCAGCACAGGGTACCATGACTGGGATGACACTTCACAACCAAGGACAAGAAAAACAAGGATAGTTCATATTCCGGAGTCCCACTGTGAGACACCTGTTGCTATTTATCAGAGTGACAGGTATGCCTGTGGCATTGCTGCCTTGGGCTTCAGAACCTCCATGGCGCCTCCTGGGCTTGGCTCAGCTGGCCTGAGGAGGTAAGAGTGAGGAACACACATCCTCTCATTACGTTCCAAACCAGTGGCTCTCTCAACCTGGCTTCAGGACAATGTTCTCCAGTAAGTCTGATCCACTTACAACGGTACTCTCTACTGTAGTCACCTGGGCCAATGAAGGCCAACAGCTCATCCTATCTGTAGGTTCCCAGGCCTGAAGGGACAAAAAAAGGGATAAGAGAATTGGGATTGGTGTCACAGTTTTCCACTTTTCCAAGGAGTGGGGTCTGACAGCAAACCAAGCTATCGGGATTAGTTGGCTCATTCACAGATGTTCAACTACACACAGGTAAAGCCTTAGTAGCATTTCTCCCTCCTAGCAACACCCAGAGAAGATGAACGCCCTGCAGAGTGTGTACTGCTCCGATTTGTCCCCAAAAGGCAGGGCAGTAGTCCAGTGAACAACTCACGTCCCAAATTTAAAGTAAGCAGGCATAAAAAAATAAATCATGGGCAGTTACTTAGAGCCTTGGCCTAAGAGGAAGAAGCAGGGGACAAGCAAACTATGAGCAGCTCTTCTCCAGGCCTGAGGCAAGGACAGGGAGGGGCACCAGTGAGGGGCTAACGGGGTCCTGTGGCGGTTGATCTTCAGGCCATGACTGAGCATAAGGACCAAGTGGGGGGCCCAGATTTGCAGGAGAAATAAAATTATGGGGATCAGGGAAGCCAGGCACAGAACTTCTGCAGAACGAGCAGTCCAAAGTCTCCTCTCTTGTCCCTGACAGGCAAGCTGGAGCATTCACAGGTGTCGTTAGCCTCCCTGCTCTGCCCTGGCCCAGAGTGATGTGTGAAACCACACCCTCTCCATCCACCGCTTGCTACCAGTGTCTCGAGTCCACCAGCTCGGGTCGCAGGCTGAGTTTCTTGAGGCTCTCGTAGCCCACCACGATGACGATGGTTGAGGGTGTAGCCGAGATGATTCGGGCTGAGAGGCCCTTCATGAGGCCCCAAGGCCCCTCTTCCGCCATCAGCTGCCTGAAGGTCAGGATGATGGAGCTCCTGCCTTCAACCTGAAAAAGTCACCACAGTGAAGAGCCACCAACTGCCTGACGTCACCACTGCTCAGCACACTCTCAACAGCACGTCAGGCTCAAGGGGGACTCCGAGGGCTAGCCTCTGCTTTCTGAGGCAGCACAGTGACCTCCTCCAAGCTCTGGTGACAGACCACGTCGGTGGACTTAATCCTCCCTACCCCAGTTTTCTAAAATAGAAAATGGTGATAGTCCCTATGCCTGGACTGGAGAGATGGCTCAGAGGTTAAGAGCACCGACTGCTCTTCCAGAGGATCTAAGTTCAATTCCCAGCAACCACAGTGCTCACAACCATCTGTAATGGGATGCAATGCCCTCTTCTGGCATGTCTGAAGACAGCTACAGAGCACTTATTCATATACATTAAAAAAAAGAGAGAAAGAGAGTTCCTGTGCCACAAGGTTGTTACAATGCCAACAATAGAACTGGGCATGGGGTCGCACATCTTTAATCCCAGGAGAGGCAGAGGCAGCCAGATCTCTATATTGAGTTCCAGGCCAGCTGGTCGATATAGTGAGTTCCAGGCCCGTCAGAGGTACCAGATGAAACCCATCTCAAACAACAGACTGCCAAGAGTTCTGCTCAGCAAGACGGAGCTCTAAGTACCAGCTACCACTGCCCTCAGGCAAGCTCTCCAGCTGTCAGCCTTTGGCCTAGGTGCCTCTGTGTCCCTGGGAGGCTGCACTCATTCCCCAATGAGGCCCTTAAGCAGCTCTACCCAGCTATGGCTGGCTCTCATGGTTATCTCAGTCTCTCCAGGCTTCAGGGCTAGAGGCCTCTTGTTCTTGTTGGTTTCACACCGAGTAGCCAGGACAAGGATCTCTTCCCTTTTTCCTCGTAGTCCTACCTCCTTCCTCTACTCTCAAATCACAACTTCAGAGCCCATATCAGAGCACTTGTGCCACGGCAAGGCGAAAGACCCCTGACCTCCCTGCTCAGTGCAGCCTTCACAAGGTGATGCCAGCCCCGTCTACCACACAGCTCTCTGATCTGCCCTGCCTTCTTCAGCACCTCCCCAACACCTCTTCTTCCCCCTGTGACATCTCTTCTAACCACTCTGCTTCCACAACCTCCGTTAGTCCTTGCATGTTCAGCTGAGCCCAAGCCTATGGCCTAGTAGCTCCTTAAAGCAGGGGCCTAATAAGCAATCCCTAGGATCGGCTCCTAAGACACCCAGGGAGGGGTAAGGAAAGAATAAGGCCAACCCTGACTCTCCAGGGCAAACACTGGGGGGCCCAACCAGGTGCCAGAGGATTTATTTTCAAATGTTGAAGAAGCACCTTTTCCTAGGGACAAAAATGCCTCTATCTGTTGCCCCTCTGTTTGGACACTGTAATGGCCCCCAAAACAACTTTACCCCAACCTCTTAAGGTTCCTTTTCTTCCTTCCGGTCCTCACCACACCCGGGAGCCTTCTCCCATCTCTCTCTTGATTCTCCACCTTTCTTCCTAAGTTATCCTAGTTACACATTAAGAGCCTCCCTTGCTGTACACCTAAGACTTGAAACAGCAAAACCTACCCTTTGCATATAACGTACCACATTTAGATCCTATTTCTTGGTGCTGTCTTCACAGCTTACTTTAGACAGGGACTACAATTCCTGGGCAGCACCAAGCGTTGTCAGGGTTTTCAATGTGTCTACCCAGTACAACCTGTGAAACCTATTTTTAAAAAGTCTGTCAGGCCAGCAACGTAGCTCAGCGTTTATCATCAAACCAGATGACCTGAGTTCAATGCCCTGGAGAGAAACCAACTACTGCAAGTTAACCTCTGACCTCCACATGCACACTACAGTGTGTATACACTCACGCACACCAAAGAACAAAACAGAAACAAACAAAACCCATGCAAGTTTCTTAGCTGGCATGGTGACAGCACCTTTTAATCACTGTGGAGGGTGGAGGCAGGAGAATCAAGAGTTCAAGGTTGGGCTGGGGAGTGGTGGCAGGCAGATTTCTGAGTTCAAGGTCATCCTCAGCTACATAGTGACAGCCTTGTGAACTATCGGCCTTTTTCTCAAAAAATAACAAAAGACCAAACACCAGGCATTTTCCTGTGATCCCAGAACTCAGGAAGATCAGGAATTCAAGGCCAGCATCAGCTACAAGGGCAGTTTTGAAGCCAGGCTGGACTGCATGACACCCTCTCTTAAGAGCAAATCCAAGGAAGGCTGGGGAGCTCAGTTGGGTCAGTATTTGCTGAAAAGTCCAGTGCCTCTAAAAAGAAGGCGTGACCATACAGGACTCTAATCCACTTCTCCAGAGGGACAGGAGGGCAGGAGGTCAAGGCTCTCAAAGCTACTTACACGTATCCAGCCTGGGATATATGAGCCCTGTCTTTAAGGCTTGAAAAAAACAAACAAACAAAAGGACCAGTAAACCTGAGCCTGGTTCCCGGAGCCCATACAGTGAAAGGCAAGAACTCCTACTTGCCCAAGCTTTCTCCTAGCTTCTGCTCATACCACGTCTATCTCACACACACACAGTAAAGAAATGGAATAAAACCATGGAAAGGAAAAGACATCTGTGTCTCTCTCATTTCCCACTATCCCCAACGGTCCCTCCTCCTCCTCCTCCTCCTCCCTACTCCCAGATCACTTCTCTAGAGACCACCTCTCTTGAGTTCAATCTCTCATTCCCCATGGATTCATGGCCTGGTGGAAAAATCAGAGTTGCCTAAAATTACTATGAAATCAATGAGTGTAATCGCCACAAGCCTGGAAGGGGAGGAAGGGGAGGCTCAGGGCCTAGGCTAACAGACTATGGAACAGATTCCAGCTGAAGGCTAGAGGAAAGCAGGAAGAGCTCCCGAGGCTGGGCATGCACATGGGTAGATACGCAAGGTGCAGACAGCAAGGAAAAAACAAGCTAGATATTTTCAAGTGCTCAGCTGGTATCTGCAGAGATAAGGACAGGGAGGGGCTCAGATGATCACTAGGTTGACTAAACACCAGGGTCACCGCACACTGAGGGCACAGGGACACTAGGCCTACAGGTCTTACTTCTAATGGCTTCTCTGAGTCAAGGGTGGGGAGGAGGCCGGTATTACCTGCACACGGGTTCTGATGACATCCATGGGATTGGTGAGGATGGAGGCAGTGGCTGCAGCCAGGGGCCCAGAGATGGCTTGAAAGACAATGTGAGGGCACTCCTGAGGGCACAGGCGAGACAGCTGCTCTGGAATCCAGGGAAAGACAACGCCTCAAGATACGAGGTACCACCCATCTGCCCTCACGACGCCCGTACAACCAAGGCAAGCCCTCTGCCCTTTTGGACCTTTACACCTATTAACTCTCTCTTTCAGCTTCTACCTGCATCCAACTAGAGATGCACATTATATATCTCTGGAGCTTTTTGAAGTCATTCTGGTGGTATTCATTTATAAAGGACACAGTGGTCTCTATGGAAGGGACTGGGTGATGGCCATGGGTAGGAAGGCTGTACACTGCGTCCTGCATACCCTTTCAAAGTTCTTTATCTCTAGGGGGTTTGGGGGAAGACAAGGTGTCATGTAGCCCAGGCTGGCCTGGAACTCAGTATGTAGCAGAGGATGAGCATGAGCCATGACCCCCTGTCGTGCCCAAAGTGCAGGGATTACAGACTTGGTGGTGCCATAGCTGGACCACACCCTGCTGGAGATGGCTCCCAGGGCTTCATGTGCGCCAGGCAGGCACTCTACCAACTCAGCCACATCCTTAGCCCTTCAAAATTCACTTGGAATTCTGGACTATGTACATACTTTTATAAATAAAAGCAATTAATATTACAGTAGGAAGTCTTATCTTATAATGAGGACTAGATTATATCAAGAAAGAAAAATGGCTGGTCATGATGAAGCATGACTTTAATTCCAGGGATGGGTGGATCCCTGATTTCAAGGCTAGTTTCAGGACAGCCAGAGCTACACAGAGAAACCCTGTCTCAAAGAACAAGACAAGCAAGCAATCCAGTCAAGCATGGCGATGCACTTGAAAGATGAAGGCAGGGTTGGGAATCTAAGGTCATCTTCAGCTATGCACTGACTTCCCGGCCAACACAGACTACATGAGACTCTGTCTCAAGAAAATAAAGGGGTTCAGTTAGCAAGGTGCTCGCTTAACATACATGGAGCTGAGAAGGCACAGAGCCTAGCATGCATGGAGCTCTGGATTGGATCCCCAGCACAGAAAACCAGGCATGGTGGCACATGTTTGTAATACCAGTATTCTGGAAGTAGACATGGGGTTGGGGTGGGGGGCGTGGTGTCCAGAAGGTCAGAAAGGTTATCAGCTACACAGTGACTTCGAGAGATACATGACATTCTGTTTAAATTTTAAAAAAGACAGAAAACCAGGCATAGTGGTGCATGCTTGTAATTTTTATAAGGCTAACCATGTCTCACAAAATAAGAGCAACAAAAAAGTCAAGTATAAAAGGACTAGGGGTGTAGCTCCATGACACGGCACCTGCTTAGCCCGTCTGAGTCCCTAGGCTCAGACACTAGGACAAGAAGGAGAAACTTGGATTTCCAAGTGCCAGTGACTGTGGGGTTCCAGGCACCAAGGTAAAAGACAAGAGTTCACTCATTTAGTCAGCAAAGATTCAGTGAGCCACCCTGGGTCCTGAGGGCCGTTCGATGAATGAAAAAAAGTGCCTCAGATCCCTGCCTCCAGGAAGTGCACGTTCTAGTAAGAGAGAGCGGACAATAAGCAAAGCATGTCGCCAAGTCAGAGGGGCAGGGGCGCACTGGAGCTAAGGTAAAATGGGAAAGGAAGGCGGGCAGGGACACCACGGGTAGAGATGAAGCAAGTTATGACTTTCAACACAGCAGCCATGGTGCTTCCTGGAAAGTGAAGTTCAGAAACAACCTGATGGTGAACCGAGTGTGCCCACACAAGGAGCTTCCCAAGCACAAGGGTAACATTTATCAAAAGCACCCAGGCAGAGGCATGACTGCGGGGTGCAGGGGCAGTAAGGCCAGTGACCTAGAACAGAGCAACTGGGAGAAGCAGTGGGTGAGATTGGAGGTGAGTGACCAAGGACCTAGAGTACACTACACAAACTCAGGCTTTTCACCTAAGACAGGAGCCGGTCATACAGACTCATCATCTCAAAGATCTCCTCCCAGTTTCCAACTCAGTCACCGGTCCTTACGAAAGCTTGCTCATGTGCTTAGTTTGGGGAGTCTGAGGCTAGGTAAGTAGAGACTAGAGGAGATGTAAGGAGAAGGTTGGCAGGGCAGAAGTCCCAGCCTCAAAAAGTCCCACCTGACATGGAGAATTCCGTAAGTCTGTTGGAGACACCTCTTCCCCAGTCCCTAAGTGTGGCTGCCTTGTGGGTGCCCTTTTCCTCCTGAAGGAGGCGTGTTTGCAGTCATTAGGCTACAGCATTGCTACCTGCATAGCCTACCTCCTGGCCCTGTATGCACTGGCCCCCCTCCTTCGAGCTGCTCCTTTCCTGGGGCAAAAAAGTTGATTGGTTTAATAAAGAGCTGATTGGCAATTAGCTGGGCAGAAGAGAGTAGGCGGGATTTCCGATCTCAATGAAGGGGGGCCCAGAGAGAGGGGGAAGACCAGGAGGAGAAGGCATGGGAGACCATGAGGAGGGATCAAGAGGACTCAACATGAAGTCACAATGAGAGAGCAGCTGTGAGGACACACATGGACCAGAGCAAGCCAGAGCAAGACCAGAATGGCAAGTAATGGGGCATTTGTCTGGGTATGAGCAGCCTAGTCGAGTTAGAAAAGCTCAGAGCCTGCCTAGCTTAGGCTTGCTACACGTTAATAAAAATACCAGGTGTCTGTGTCTTTATTCAGAGGTTGTAATGAGCATAGAAACTTCCAGCAATTATTGGAGAACAAGGGGGCATAGAAAACCCCCAGGAATTACTTTACACACATGTAAACTGGGCTCTTGGGTAACAGAAGCAGGTGGATCGCAAATTGAGGGCCTGCATGGACTACAGAACAGGTTTGAGTCCAACCTAGTACCTTAGTGAGATGTCTCAAAAGTATAAACAGGGACCTAAGGATGTGGCTCAGTTGGTAGGGCTTAGGATCTGATCCCTAGCATTGCATAAACCAGACGTGGTACAAGCCTTAATCCCAGCGCTCAGGGGGCAGAGGAAGGAGGATTAGAAATCCAACGTCAAACAGCATGGCCCACATATCAGGCAAGTTAGGGGTACACAATGAGGCCCTATCTCAGAGAGAGAGAGAGAGAGAGAGAGAGAGAGAGAGAGAGAGAGAGAAACAGAGACAGAGAGACAGACAGAGAGGAGAAAAGGCATCTTCAAGTACACAATGAGTTGGAGGCCGAAGTGGGATATACTGTGAGAGACTGTGTGTCACAAACAAGCTGGGCATTCTGGCACATGCCTGTCACCCCAGCACTTGGAAGGAAGGAAGAGGTAGGAGAATCAGGAGTTTGAAGTCCCCCTTACCCACAGAGTAAGTTTAAGGCTAGACTGGATTATATGAATCCTGACTCAAATAAAAAGGCTCTAAGTGGTGGGCGCACGGCTGTAACTCCAGCACCAGGTAGGCAGAGGCAGCACGATCGGTACTTTAGGGCCAGCCTCGGTCACTTGAGTCCCAATCTCAGGGACAAACCAACACGCTGAGTGTGGTAGTGTCAGCCTAGAACTCCAGCCGCCACCGAGGAGACAGAGACAGGATCCTGCCTCAAAATACAACTTAAGCTAGGCATCCACACTTGTAGCCGAGTACTTGAGAGGCCGAAGCAAGAGAACCGCTCAGAGTTTAAGGTCAGCCTGAGCTACATACTGAGTTTCAGACTAGCCAGGGCTGTAGAATAAGACCCTATTTTAAAAACAAAACCAGTATTTAATTTTTAAATGGCTGGTAATGCAGCTCCAAGGCCAAGCAGCTGCCTATGTGCATGTGTGGGTAAGTGAGGCCTTGTGCTCCATCCCCGCTAGGACGGATAGGGCCAGTCAGACTGTGGGCCAAGACCTCTGGACAAGTTTGGCTAGCAATGCTGTAGAATGTGGGCATAAGGGGAAACAGAACTCTTTTAAGTATTCACAAGTTCAAGTGAGGGCAGAGGTCAAAGGCAGCCTCCAGAGAAAATGCCTTCTTGGGCACTTGCTTTAGTCTTAGCTTTGGGTGGCTTTTCTGCAGAGCTGGGGATTAACCCTTTGGGCTGCTGCAGGCTGGCCAAACTCTCCTCAACTGAGCTACATCGCCAGCCTTCCTACAAAGTGTTGGCTGAGCTAATCCCAGCACTTACGGAGCAGAGCACTGCTGTTAGTTCTAGGTTATACTGGGCTATGGTGAGTTCAAAGCCAGTCTAGGTTAAATGGAGAGACCCTGTCTCACAAAACCACAAGAACAAAAAACAACTGCCAGGGTGTACTCCCAACGGGTCAGGGTGACAGCACAGGGTTTAGTTTTATCACAAAGTCTAGAAGAAATACTGTGATAAGTAGAAGAAACAGGGATGGCAAAAGTAGGGTTCAGTTGGGCTCAGCGGGCGGGGGCGTACACCCATGTACCCAACACTCAGTGGCGCTGAATTGGTCCCCCTCTCTGTACTCATTTCCACTCTAAAAACAGCCAGAAGCAACAGTATTCCCTCCCCATCAGTAAGTGCTCTCCTTCCAAGCCCCTGCTTACCTGCATAGAAGTGGTAGAAGGGCCACCATACAGCACTGTTTGGGATATACGTTAGCAGTGAGGCCACATAGCCTCGGTAGAAGCCTCGAAGGCCATCAGCCCGCAGGATCTGCCTGATGATGTCCTTAGTTTGGCCAAAGGCAATCAGCCCTTGTCCCTCTAGGTTCCCTCGCACTTGGAAGCGACCCATTTTCTCACCCTTGCGCTGCATCATCAGATGCTGGGAGACGACATCGATGGGCACCGTGATGCTCTGGGCCACAAGGGAGGCCGAGCCGCCGGCTACCAGTGACTTGACTGTGTTACTCTGGCTATAGTCAGCTACAAACTTCCGGGTGAGCTCGTAAGTGGTGACATAGCACTGGCCAGAGATGAGTGTGAAGGTGTTGACCAGGAACCCCCGGTAGAGGCCAGTCACTCCATCTGCTCGCAGGATCTTGACAAAGGCATCAAAGGTCCCGTGGTAGAGGCTCTTGCCCTTCTGGACCTGCAGGCGGGTGCGGATGAGGGTGAACGGGTACACGCTGACCCTGATCATCATTGTCATAGCTACACCAAACACATAGAACTTTTTCTTGTCCAGGTGCTCCCACTCGATGATCTGGATGTTCCGCTTGTCCTCCATTGTGCCCAAAGACCTGGGATTTGGGCAGGCGGGAGATGTGAGGAAGGTCAGGACTTCATTTCTTCCCCCTCCTGCCTAGGCTTCAAAGTCCACCTCTCGGGCTGGATCTCTCAGGACACTCACCTCAGCAAAGCCTTCAAACAGCCTGGCTCAGTCCATCCACAACCCCAAGTATTGCCTCTGCACTTCCGTCTTTAACAAACTCTTTTGAAGTCATTCACCACATAGCAATGCTGACCACCCCACACCTCAGCCCCTACTCGGTGTGTACGACTAACCATTCTGAATTTTGTCTCTACCTAGGTCTTGGCATCACAGTCCTGATTAGGGACCATTCTCTGCATTACCTGCCTGGGCATGCTTAGAATGCTGTGGACAATCCATCCACCCGGCATGATTCAAGATAGTAGGATGTCACTGTGTGCCATGGAGGAGTTCCTGGAGGCTGGTACGCTCCTGGCTCCCCTGAAGAAGCAGCCACCTTTGTTCATGCTCAGTGGGAGGCACCTTACTAACATTTGCTGCCTGCTGACCTCACTTCTGTCCCTGTGCTGGCTGCTCTGACCACACACACACACACACACACACACACACACACACACACACACAAAATTTATATTTTCTCCAGTCTACATTAAAAGAAAGTGTCAGGACGAGTGTAGAGAGGGATTTCGCACCACAGGGCATCCTCACCCTCTTCTCCACTCTCTAGGGAAAGAAGTCTAAAAGTCAGGAACAGGCTAAAGGTCAAAGTCCTACTTGTCCATTAGCTAGTCCCAGAAAGAGAGAAAAGAGAGCCACTTGAGAGAGCGGATCTCTTGGAAGAACACACGAGGACCTGCTTGCATCTGAGCTAACCCTAGGTGTGCAAACCACAGTACAACAACAAAAATACTTCCGGGAAAGGAGCAAATTGAGGACTCTAACGGTCAGCCGTAACCACCCCAGAGTCACGCAGCGGCTCACCAGTGAAGGCAAGATAAAAAGCCAAGAGCTCTACCTACTCCATGTGCCTACTGTGCCAAGTGAGCCAAACATCCCAGTGCAATTCTCTCTGTTTAAATTAAAACCAAGTCGTCCCATGGGAGGCAGTGTAAATACCCTTGAGACTGCCAGTTCTCTCAGCCTTATTCCAGAAGCTGAGCTTCTTTGCCTTGTCTTTCTTAGTGTTCCTGTGGAGTGACTGAGCTCATTGGCAGAGCAGGCATGGTGTCATCGCAGGGCAAACACAGCAGGGCTCAGCCAGGGGCCTCCTGCTGGGCACGCACAAACTGCATGCTAGGCAGGGCAGAAGGGCAGAGCAACCAAGTACTCCGTTCTAAGACTTGGTTTCCTGGGCACCTTCTCAACCTGTAACACTGAATCATCCACTACAGGCATCTCTACTGAGTGATCTAAGGCAGAACCCACAGCTCCATTTCCCCTTTCGCCATCTCCCAAGTGTATCAACCAACCGTAAATCCCCAGAAGGAAGCCAGGATTTCCTGAGGCCCGAAATCCTACAATGTCATAGTAACAGGAGGAGCCACTAAAGGTCATGACCCATCAATAAGGCACCATATTAGAAGGCTAAGAGAGTACTATACCCTTGGAATAAGCGAAGTTTCTCCCTAAAAGTAGGGTCTCAACTTGCTCTAGTGTCCTATAACCTCCAAATGTCCTGCTGAAATATCAGATTTTGTTTCATCTGCTGGAAAATCCTCTTTGTAGGAATATGAATACAATCATTCCTCAGCCTTCTTTTCCCCTGGCTCAGCCAGTCCAACTTCCTTATGGCCCTTTGTCTGACCTTTATTTGTTGTACTTGATTCTGGATTTTCTGTCACTTTTAAAACTGTTCATGGGGGTGAGGTTGTAGCTCAGTTGACAGAGTGACTGCCTAAGTTTAATCCCCAGCATGGCATAACAACAACAACAAAAAGAGATATGGTGACCCGTGCCTATAGTCCTAGCATTTGGGAGGTAGAGATCACAAGTCTATAGCCATTTTTGACTATATATGGCAAGTTCAAAGCCATCCAGGGTTACAAGAAATCCTGCTTTAAAAAAACAACAAGGGCTGGAGAGATGGCTTGGCAGTTAAGAGCACTGACTGCTCTTCTGAAGGTCCTGAGTTCAAATCCCAGCTCACAATCATCTGTAATGATATTTGATGCCCTCTTCTGGTGTATCTGAAGACAGCTACAGTGTACTTACATATAATAAATAAATATAAAACTTTAAAAATAAACATTTTTTAAAAATCATTTTAAAAAAAGAAAAACAAAACAAAGCAAAAAAAAAAAAAAAAAAAAAAAAAAAAA
>JADRCD010218214.1:25366-66310 GCA_019843815.1 Montemys delectorum | reverse complement strand
CCTACTGGTTCCAGGGCAGTGAGCAAGTGGGCTAGGAGAAAGGAAGATGCTGGCTGGGGTGCCTTCATGTGCAGCCTCCAAGCTCACAGGGCCCTGGGGCCGTAATGATTTATTTTCAATTACAGAGGGTTGAAACCCACTCTAAAAAAAAACCTGAAAAATATCACCCCACTTAAATTAAGATTAAAAATGACCTATATGATACAGGGAAGTGAGACTCTGCCTTTATGTGTCTGGTAAGGATCCTGGGATGATGTTCACCATTCAGATATTCCAGGTCAATAACAAGGTCTTAGATATCATCAGTCCCATCAAAATGTTAAACCCTCTCCCTGACCTGGGAAGGGCAAGGCCTCTGCTTCTCACAGGGTCATATAAGATATCAGAGTCACAGTACCTTCAACACTGCAATGTAACAATTCACCTACAGATGTTAATTCCAGGAGTTCCCCCTTACTGTTTAGTACCTCCAAAAGGCGCTTGGTTTGCTTGTGCCTCAGGACTAACTCCCTGTCTCAGTCCTTTTATCCTCAGGGAGACTTCTGACTTTTGCTTACTTGTACATCTGTTGCCTCAGGTAAGACATTATGGGAACTTCTGGGACTTACACTGATCCCAGATGGGCAGGGCAGCTCCAATAGCAGGCCCCGCAGGCATGGGGCAGCAGGGCCCGAGAGCATGAAAGCAGCAGCACTTACTAAGGGATTAGAGCAAAAGTCCAAATACTTAAGCCAACAAAGGCTGATATAAAAATGTGTTTAACTTATTCCCCCTGACCTCAGAGAAAATCTTGAGTCAATTCAAAGAAGAAATTTTAGGTCTGCTCCCCACCCCCACCATAGCTGTAGCCATTTTGTTGCATGCCTGCCAGTTATTTCCTATCATTGATAAAATGCCTGCCAGTCATTGACACAGAAAAACAACTTGATTCAGAGCAGGGTCAAGCTGACCACATTCCCTGTTATGTTCTGTATGAAGTTTGTTAGTCTTAAGAATTCCACAAAGCTTTACATAGGACCCATCAAGTTCAAAGACAATATGAACTGTCATGTCTAAAATGGCTTGAGTCAGAGATGACCACTGGGCAACATTTCCTGCACCTGCATATGAACTCATTATGGGGTTTGTGAATTTTTTTTCTTTATAAGCCTGCCCTGAAAACAGACTGGTACCACAATTAGGCACCTGAGTCCTTTTTGTGAACATTCAGTCTTAGAGTGTGCATTCAATAAACTATTCTTGCTTAACTGAGATCAATGTTCCTATGGTTTGTGTGGCGATTCCTGAACCCCAATAGTGCATACCTATTCACTTGGGGAGTGAAGGCAGAAGGACTGGGGATTGAAGTCCACCATTGACTATGCAGCAGTCCTGAGCCGGGCTGGGCCAGTTACATCAGAATATGTCTCCAAAACAAATCAATAACATTGTGTGTGTCAGTGCGTCCGTGTGTGCAAGTGTCTGTAGACACGGCAGTGGGAGGAGAACTATTGGAAGAGAAAGGTGACGTGAGGTAGGTGAGGACAAGGAAGGGTAACAGGGGTGGCAAATCCGAGCAATGCATTACACAGTGACATGCATGTATAAAAATGCATTATAAAACATAAAAATAGAGCCAGACAGTGATAGTGTGTGCCTTTACTCCCAGTACTTAGGACACAGGCTGGCGGATCTCTGTGAGTCTGAAATCAGCCTGGTCTGCAGAGCTGGTTCCAGGACAATCAGGTCTACACTGAGAAATGCTGTCTTAAAACAACAACATTAAAATACCAATAAGGAAACTGATGTGAGGTGTGGTGGTACACACCTGTGACCCAGCCCTCAGCAGGCCTGAGGCAGGAGGACTGCAGTGGGTTGGAGGCCAGCTACAAGGTACAGCTCTACTGTTTCCTTTTGTGTAGCCTCCCTAGGAGTGTTTATAAACCAGGCCTTGGAAACAACAGAGGGAAGAGGAAAGTATTTCCAATGATCCAAAACCCACTGTCTAGTGCCATTCTGGCAGGTATGTATTAAAATGTTAAAAAAAAAAAAAAAAAGCATTGCCCTTAACCCAACCATTCCATCTTTAGAAATTTACCTCATAAATTACCAGAAGTCGCGCTACACACAACAACACATGCAGAGAAGTCTGTGCTACACACAACAACGCATGCAAAGAAAATTGTTTGCTGCACTGATGTTCAAGACAGGAAGAAACTAGAAATCACAGCATGCCTGAAAAGTGGAATACTATGCAGCCATTAAAATTCTGTGGGTATTATTATTGTTACTATTATTTATATGAGTTTATTATATATTGGAAAAATAAGGTTAATTGATAGAGCATATGGTTTTGGTTTTAAAAACTGATATTCGTTTTTACATATGCAGCACATTTGAAAAATCCTACAGTTATCAGCAAATTGCTTTCATTAAGTGCCTCTATGTAAAGGGCATAAGGATTTCTTTCTTTGTCTCTTATATATCTGAATATACTATTGAATAATAAAAATACTGAAAAGGAACTAAAAGCGTTCAGTAGATATAACTGGTCATTTATAAGAAGAGGCTGATAATTGGTCTGTTTTTCCTCAAACATGTGACTCATCTCCCTCTAACATAAACATTAATGTTACCTGTTATAAGTCTCTTAACAGAGTCCAACTGTGTGACCAGGATCATCTCCTCATTTCTCAGTATCTCAAGCTTAACATCATACAACTCCAACTGAATCTGGTAACACTGTATTTCTAGCTCATCCACAACATCTAAATGCTTTCCTTGAACTGGAAGATCTTCCACCTGGTTTGTATGGAGAAAGAAATAGATTGCATAGTAAGAGAAAACTGCAAAGCCCTTCTGCAAAGAGTCTTCTACTCTCCCATGGTGCTCACTGTAAGAACGGAGACAGGCAGAAACACATCTCACGAGACAACCTTGAACTCAGTGTTGTCTACACGTACTTTACCTCACCCTTAAAACAAATCAACGCGTTCATGATCTATGAACGTAATGGCAGTGAGATCAGGTCATGGGTGGAAGGTGTCACCCCAGGTTTGGATGCTGGCACTCTGAACCCCAGTGTGCCGGTGCTGGAGGGAGCCTTTGGAGGTGATGATGTTTGATGAGGTGGACAGGCCCTGAGAGCAAACAGCAAGAGTGAGTGGCCACAGAGAGCCCTCGCCTGAGACACTGAATCCCAGGCACCTAGATCGTGGATATCTAGTCTCCAGAGCAGTGAGACATCTTTGTAGTCACTCCAACTATGGCATCTCCTCACAGGCAGCCGGATCTAAGACAGCTACTGAGTCCCAAACCTATGGGAATGACTTACCTGACTATGATCCTATGAAGAAGAACCATTTAGTTAAGATATGATGGAGCGCATGCTTGCTTAGCCATGCTGGCCTGGGGCTCAGTGCGGAAGAACATGCTTAGCTCCTGCATGAAGGAAGTGGCTTCAGAACATTGCCACAATGCGTGCACGCGTATGCACAAATGTTTGTGTGTGTATGTACATGAGTATATACTGAATGTACTGCTGGACTGATTTTTCAAGTGAGTCCCTACTTCAATCCTAAGATCAGAGTTAGAGAACCAGGAAGGGAAGCCTCCTGACCCACCCTCATTAGTAAGTAGTCTGTCTACCGCAGTGACTGCAGTGTGCTGAGAAAAGCAGAGCTCACTACCAGTGCCTAGGATGAAAGGGTAATCCAGATGGTTTTAGAGAAAAGGTATATTTATTTTTGTCTTACCTTTCTCTGGATTTCAGTTTGTCTGTGTTTCAGACACAGCTCTTTGGCTCTCATAAGCTGCAGAGTCTCCCGAGCTAACTTGAGCTTGAGATTTTCTAGCCTGGGCATGGCTGTGGCCCAGGCAGCCTGGCCAAATCTCTTCCGATCCTGCTCCATTTGTTTCTGCATTCCTGAATTATAATTAATAAAGTAAAACAAAAATATAACACATTAATGAATCCTGAGTTCTCTGTTGCCTCTTATCCTCTGCCAGGTGGTGGTGGCGCCCGCCGTTAATCCCAGCACTTGGGAGGCAGAAGCAGGTGGATTTCTGAATTCGAGGCCAGCCTGGTCTACAGAGTGAGTTCTAGGACAGCCAAGGCTACTCAGAAAAACCCTGTCTCGAAAAAGCCAAACAAACAAACAAACAAACACACACAAAAAAAAAGAAAGAAAAAAAGAAAGCAAGCGACTGAAGCCAGGGAAGCAGCCCCCAGCTCCAGCTCCAGCTCCAGCAGGCACTCACTGAGAAACCTGCAGACCACTGCAGCTAGGGAAACAGGTAGTCGACTAGACCTTCACCTCTCCCTCAGCCTCTCCACAACCAATCCCCACCCAGTCTTACCCCTAACTCTGCAGCAGACCATCTGCTAAGGCCTCCCTTCCCCCTCCCCCTCCTCCAGGGAATCACACAGATATTCCTCTCCAAACTCCTCCCTCCCTGCTTTATCCGGTCCCCAACTCCAGCAGGCATTTCCTGGGAACCAACAGGCCATTGCAGCCAGGGAAGCAAGTAGGCTAACAACCGCTGATCTTCACCTTTTCCTCAGCTCCTCCAAGTCCAATCCCCCAGTTTCATCTCTAGCTCTGTAGCAGATCACCTGCTACAGCGTAACCCTAGGCTTTCCTCTGTGCAGTGAGCCCTGACATCCTCCCCTAGTCCATCCTTATACCTCAGTGTCATCTCCGAGCACCTGGAAACACCTGGAACCCACAGCCATGCCTCTCAGGGTCCCAGAGAAACTCCTACCCAGCAACACACAGCCACTAAACTCCAAGAACAAGAGGGCAACAGAAACCAAGGAACCAAACCCTCAACAACAAAGATAAGACCAGATATCAGACACTAGAATTCAATAATCCCCAGCCCAGATGCCTAGACACCTGCAAAAAAAAAAAAAACAACCAAGAGGACACTCATCTCCACTAGAGGCCAGCAACCCTACCACAACAGGCCCTGAGTAAAGACAAAGATTTAGAATAACCTTCATGGCTACCACAGAGGTCCTTAAAGACGAAACAAATAAACCCCACAGAGAGCCCTATGAAAACACAGAGAATGGAAGAAAATTAATAAAGCAGCTCAAGGCTGGAACGTAGACATAGAATCAATAAAGAAATCCCAAAATGAGAGAACTCTGGAAATGAAGAACTTAGAAACTCCAACAGGAACCTCAGAGGCAAGCCTCCCCACATAATACAAGAGGTGGGAGAGAAACTGGGGCAGATAGAAGAGATAGACACCTACATCAAGAAAGGGGCTGGCGAGATGGCTCAGTTGATAAGAGTACCGACCACTCTTCCGAAGGTCCTGAGTTCAATCCCAGCAACCACATGGTGGCCCAGAACCACCTGTAATGAGATCTGGCACCCTCTTCTGGTGTGTCTGAAGACAGCAAATTTATAATAATAAATAACTCTTTGGGCTGGAACGAGCAGGGACAGAGTGAGCGGGGCCAACCAGAGCAAGCAGAGGTCTTAAAAGTCAATCCCAACAACCAGAGGAAGGCTCACAACTATCTGTACTGCTACAGTGTGTACTCATATACATTAAATAAATAAATAAATCTCTAAAAAAAAAAGAAGGAAGGAAGAAAATATTATATCTCAAAAAATTAAAATTCTCGCACAAAACATCTAGGAAATCTGGAACTCTAGGAAAAGACTAAATCTAAGAATAACAGGAATGAAGAAAGGGGGAAGAAACCCTAGTCAAAGGCACAGAAGATATTTAACAAAATCATAAAAGAAAAATTTCCTACCCTAAAGAAGAAAATGTCTATCAAGGTCCAAGAAGCATTCAAAAACACCAAAGAGGCTGTGGTGGCACACACCTTTAGTCCCAGCACTAGGGAGGCAGAGACAGGCGGATTTCTGAGTTCGAGGCCAGCCTGGTCTACAGAGTGAGTTCCAGGACAGCCAGGGCTGCACAGAGAAACCCTGTCTCGAAAAACCAAACACCAAAGAGACTTGACTAGAAAAGAAAGTCCACTTAGCACATAATAATCAGAACACTAAAAGTATAGAACAAAGAGAGAATATTAAAACTACAAGGGAAAAAGACCAAGTAATATATAAAGTAACATGACCTACTAGAATAACACTTGACAGAGACTTTCAGACTCTGAAAGTCAAAAGAGCCTCCTGTGCACATGTTCTACATACACTAAGAGACTAGCTACCAGACAACTACACTCAGCAAAGCTTCAGTCACAATAGATGGAGAAAATGAGACATTCCATGATAAAACCAAATTTAAGCAATATCTATTTACAAATCTAGCCCTACAAAAGAGGCCAGAAGGAAAAAAAAAATCAACCTAAAGAGATTAACACCACCCAAGAAAACACAGGAAATAAATAATCTCAGACCTGCAAATCAAAAGAGGGGAAACACACCCACACAGGAATCAGCAAACCCCACTCACTAATATCTCTCATCATTAATGGTCTCAATTACCCAATAAAAAGACACAGACTAATTAATAGACTGGTTGTGAAAATAGGATCCATCCTTTTGCTGCATCCAAGAAACATACCTTAACATCAAGGATAGACATCACCTCACAATAAAAGGATGGGAAAAGATGTTCCAAACAAATGGACTTATACAGCAAGCTGGTGTGGCCACTTTAATATCTGACAAAACAGACTTCAACCAAAACCAATCAGAAGAGATAAAGAGAGACACTGCTAAGTCAAAGGAAAAACCCTCCAAGCGGACACTGCAATTCTTTTCCTTCCTTCCTTCCTTTTTTCCTTCCTTCCTTCCTTCTTTCTTTTTCTTTTTTTTCTGTTTGTTTGTGGGTTTCTGAGACAGAGTTTCTCTGTGTAGTTTAGGTTGTCCTAGAACTCACTCTGTAGACCAGGTGGCCTCAGATATCTGCCTTCATCTGCTTCCCAACTGCTGGGATTAAAGGCATGCCAACCACTACCCAGTGACATTGTAATTCTTAACATCTATGCACTGAAGAGAAGTTCACCCAAGTTTGTTAAAAAAAACAAAAAAAAACAAAAAAAAACACTACTACAACTTAAATCACATATTGACCTTCACTCACTGATAGTGGGAAACTTCAATATTCCAGTCTTTCCAACAGACAGGTCATCTAGACAAAAACTAAACAGAAAAATGCTGGAGCTAATTGACATTACAAACCAAATGGACCTAACAGATAATTACAGAACATTTCACCCAAACAGAAAAAATACACCTTCTTCCCAGCACCTCATAGATCTTTCTCCAAAAATGACCCAATTCTTGGTCTTAAAACAAGCCTCAAGAGATCCAAGATAATTGAAATAATACCATATTCTAGCTAACCACCATGGTTTAAAGCTGGATATCAACAACAACAGAAACAACAGAAAGCTTACAAACTCAAGGAAAGTGAACAACTAACTACTGAATGAAAAATGGGTCAAGATAGAAGAAATTACAGACTTTCTAGAATTGAATAAAAACGATTACACAACATACTCAAATTTAAGGGACACAATGAAGGTAGTTCTACAAGGCAAATTCATAACACTAGATGCCTACATAAAAAACTTGGAGAGATCTCATACTAGTAAGTTAACAGCATACTTGAAAACTCTAGAAAAAGTAGAAATGACATCCAAAAGTAGTACACAGCAAGAAATAGTAAAACTCAGGGCTAAAATCAATAAAATAGAAACAAACAAACAAAAACCTACAAAGACTCAATGAAACAAAGAGTTGGTTCTATGAGAAAACCAGTAAGATTGACAAACCTTTATTCAAATTAATTAATTAAAAAGTGGAGACAGAATACCCAAATTAACAAAATGAAAAAGGGGACATGACAACATATACCGGGGAATACATAGAATCATAAGGAAACCTTAAAGACTTGTACTCCACCAAGCTGAATTTTTTTTAATTATAAATTTCTCAATAAATACCACTTACCAAAGTAAAATCTAGAGTAGATATGCAACTTAAACAGGTCTATAACCATTAATAAAATAGAAGCAGTAATTAAATTCTCTCAAAACAAACAAAAATATTCCTAGGGTTAGATGGCTTTAGTACAGAATTCTATCAGATTCAAAAAAGAGTTAATGCCAATTCTCCTCAAATTATTCCACAAAATATAAACAGAAGGGGAAACTCCCCAGTTTGTTTCACAAGGCCAGTTTCTCTGATACCAAAACCATGTAAAAATACAACAACAACAGAATTACAGACCATTTTCCTTTATGAGCATAGATGCAAAATTTCTCAATAAAATACTTCTAAACGAGGTCCAAGAAGATACCAAAAAGATCATCTACCATGATCAGGTTGGCTTCATCCCAGATATGCTGGAATAGTTCAACATATATAATTCTATAAATGTAATCCTCCATATAAACAAACTGAAAGACAGATTCCACATGATCATCTCATTAAATGCTAAAAAGGCCTTTGACAAAGTCCAACACCTCTTCATGATAATACTCCTAGAGAGATAAAAGTCCCAGGATAGGGAGGGTCACATTTCAACATAATAAAAGCAGTTCATAACAAGCCCATACATAGCCAAATCAACTTAAAGAGAAAGAGTCAAAGCAATTCCACTAAAATCAGGAACAAGACATGGACTGCCCACTCTTTCCATACCTATTCAACAGTTAAGTCTTCTCAACCAGTGCAATAAGACAACTGAAAGAGGCTGGAGAGATGGCCCAGTTTCTCTTCCAGAGGTCCTGAGTTCAATTCCCAGCAACTGTATGGTGGCTCACAACCATCTGTAATGGGCTCTGAGCCCTCTTCTGGTGTGTCTGAAGACAGCGACAATGTACTAATATACATAAAATAAATAAATCTTTTTAAAAAAAAGACAACTGAAAGAGAGCAAGGGGATAAAGGGGATACAAATTGGAAAGGAAGAAACAGAAGTTTCTTCATTTGCAGAGACCTGAAAATTTCCACCAGGAAACTCTTACAGTCGATGACATTTTCAGCAAAGTAGCTGGATACAATAGTCTTCCTATATACATATGTCAGACTGAGGAAGAAACCAGGGAAGCCAGCACCCTTCACAATGTCCTCAGAGAATATAGAGTATTGGAGTAAATCTAACCAAGCAAGTGAATGACTTGTACGGTAAAAACTTTAAGACAATGATGAAGGAAACTGAAGAACATATCAAAAGATGGAAAGATCTTACATGCTCGTGGATCAGCAGAGCATAGTAAAAATGGCCAATCTACCAAAAGTAATCTACAGATTCAACACAATTCCCATCAAAACTCCAACATGCCAGGCAGTGGTGGCACATGACTTTAATCCCAGCACTTAGGAGGCAGAGGCAGGCAGATTTCTGAGTTTGAGGCCAGCCTGGTCTACAGAGTGAGTTCCAAGACAGCCAGGGCTATACAGAGAGACCCTGTCTTGAAACAAACAAACAAACAAACAAACAAACAAAAACAAAAACAAAACTCCAACACAATTCTTCACAGATCTTGAAAGGACAATTTCCTGCTTCATAAGAAAAACTTAACATAGCTAAAACAATCCTGAATGACAAAAGAACTTCTGGAGGTATCATAACCCTCAATTTCAAGTTGTATTACAGAGCTATAGTAATAAAAACAGCATGGTACTAGCACAAAAACTATCATATTGATCAATGGAAGAAAATTGAAGATCCAGATATAAATCCACACACCTACAAGTACTTGATAAAGCAGCCAGAAATACACTCTGAAATGGAAAAAAAGCATCTTCAATAAATGGTGCTGGTCAAAGTGGACAACTGCATGTAGAAGAATGCAAATAGGTCCATACTTATCCCCTACAAAACTCAGCTTTTGATCAAATGGATCAGAGACCTCAATACAGAAACCAGACATACTGAATCTGTTAGGAAGTAGCCTTGACCTCACTGGCACAGGAAAAGACTTTCCGAGCAGAAGATCATTAGCACAGGCACTAAGATCAACAGTTAATAAATGGGACCTCAAGCCTCTGCACAGTGACATGTCATATAGAAGGGACAGCCTACAGAATGGGAAGAGGTTTTCGCCAGCTACATATCACATAGAGGATGAATATCCAAACTATATAAAGAAAACAAAACCAAAAAAAAAAAAAACCCCACAAATAACCCTATTACAAATGGAGTGCAGGTCTGGACAGAGAATTCTCAATAGAAGAATCTCAAATGGCTGAGAAACACTTAAAAGAAATGTTCAACATCCTTAGCCACCAGGGAAATGCAATTCAAAACTCCATTGAGATTTCATCTTTTCACCTGAAGATGCTGGTGAATACATGGGAGCACTCACCCATTGCTGATGGAAGTGCAAACTTGTACACTCACTATGGAAATCAGTGTGGCAGTTCACCAGGAATATGAGAATCATCTACCTAGAGATTTAGCTATACCAGTCTTGGTTATAGGCCCAAAGGACACTTTGTCCTCCTACAAAGACATGTGCTCAAACATGTTCATTGCTGCTCTATCCAAAGTATACAGGAATTAGAAATAACTTAGATATGCCTCAACAGATGAATGGATGAAGAAGAGAATGTGGAACATTTACACATTGGAGTATTAGTATTAGTCAGCTGTTTAAAAAATGACATCATGAAATTTATAGGCAAATGAATAGAGCTAGAAAAATAAAATCATCCTAAGTGATGTATCCCAGACCCAGAAAGACAAATATAATATGAATTTCTTATATATGGATATTAGCTATTAAGCTAATGATAACCAAGCTACAATCTGTACAACTCTCTGGTTTAGTTATAAAGTAAGGGACTAGGGGAGATAAATCGATCTCATTAGGAAAATGAAATAGTATAGATAGTTATAGATGAGGGAAGGGCTGGAATGGGAAGATCAAAAGGAGAGAAGGGGGTGAGGGAAGAATAGGGGGAGAGACAGCTAAACTATGGGCCATCTGAGGGGTAGTGTGGAAACCTACTACAGTAGAAGCTTCCTAAAATATTTACATATATGAAGATGATATAAATAAAATTGCCAAATAATGGGGAGACAGAGCCCCAACTGGCCATCTCCTGTGACAAAATGACGCTTCCAGTACCAGAACAGAGTTACATCTAATTGAATTATTGGCCAGTGGGGTCCTATAGGAACTCCCCAAACCTGGGCTGGTGCCAAGGTTACAGATTGCACTCCACAAACTGATGGCAAGGCCTAACTGCCGAAGACAACACCTACAACTCATACCAGTGCCTACACTGAGCCTTTGCTCCTAAATTCTAGTGTCTTTGGTATAGGAAGGTGATCTGCATGCTACTATAAGAGAAACATAAACATCAACCCAGTTAGGAAACTTCTAATCTACAGTGGTGTCTTGCCTGCATGATATGCTAGGGCAATGGTAGCACAAAGTACAACCAATATCTTATTTGACTTTAGGCCCACTCAGGCCCACTCCACCCACTCGAGATGGAACCCATACCCAACACTGCTTGGGTAACCAAACCTGAGATTAGATAGCCCAGAGACCTAGGATAAAACCAAATACTACTTTTCCTAAAAAAAAAAAAAAAAAAAAAAAAAAAAAAAGCAGTAATAAAATGACTCCTAATGACATTCTTCTATACTCATAGATCAGTGCCTTTGCTCAGCCATCATGAGAGAGGCTTCCTCTGCACACAGGAGTGAGTGTGTGTGTGTGTGTGTGTGTGCATGCAGATGGGAACAAATACAGAGATCCACAGTCAGACATTAAGTAGAGAGTAAGAGCCCTTGGAATGCTCAACCCTAAACGGGTGTCTCCATTAAATCCTTCCTCTCAGGGTTCAGAGAACCCTGTGGAAGAAGAGACAGAGTATAAGAGGCAGAGGGGATAGAGGGCACCAGGAGAACAAGGCCCTCTAAATCAACATGATCAATGAACATATGAATTCAGAGACTGAGGCAGCATGCACAGCGTCTGCACAGGTCTGTACCAGGTCGCCTTTGCATACATACTATAGCTTCCATTCTAGTGTTTATGGGACTCCTGAGTGTGTAAACACATGGGTCCCTGTTTCTTGTGACTTCTCTTTAAGCTCTTTTCCTGTTTGTTGTTTTGCCCAATTCTGATGTGCTAGTTTTTGTTTTATCTTACTATGTTTTATTTATTACTATCCCTTAGAAGCCAAGAGATAAGGTGGGGAGAAACTGGGAGGAGTAGAGGGAGGGGAAGCTATAGCCAGGATATATCACATGAGAGCAAAATCTATTTTCAGTAAAAGAAAAGAGAAGAAAAGGAAGGAAGGAAGGAAGGAAGCTTAGCAAGCAAATAAAAAGCAAGCCTCCCAGGGCTCAGCTCCGGTTCCTCCCTTGGCTTCCCTCGTGAAAAACTCTTACCCAGAAGCTTTAGATGAAACAAATACTTTCCTCTCCGAGTTGCTTTTAGGTATGGAGTTTATCACAGCAACAGAGAGCAACCTAGGACAGCTGGGGTTTCTACCATTTGTTTTAAGATATCAAGAACACACATATACTTTATGTGTATATGTGTGTATTTATATTATTGTATATCTTATTATGTTTTACTTTATTACAGATAGATTGACAGACATAAGATGGACAGTGCAAGAGCCTCACCTAGTGTGACCCTGCCTGGCAGGCCAGCTTCCTTCTCATAAAAAGCTCTCCATGCTCTCCAGGACCCAGCCCATGGGCTTGCTTTAAGAGCCTGTTAATACCTCTGCACATCATGTACTACTGTGGGCACGTGTACCTCTCAGGAGGTCTTTTTTTTTTTTTTTTTTGGTTTTTCGAGACAGGGTTTCTCTGCGTATCCCTGGCTGTCCTGGAACTCACTCTGTAGACCAGGCTGGCCTCGAACTCAGAAATCCGCCTGCCTCTGCCTCCCAAGTGCTGGGATTAAAAGCATGCGCCACCACCGCCTGGCTCAGGAGGTCTTTCATGAAAACCCCAGGCACACCCAATCACTTCAGAGCCTCGTTTTTCTTACTCAGTGTTGTATCTTGCCCCTATCACTTATGATGTGCTGAACAAACATCACAGACATCTCTCTGCTCACCAGACTGGAGACTCATCATGCTTATCCTTCCACTGAATGCCCAGCACCCACACCAAATGTGCAACCTGGTCCTGAAGATGCATGCAAATATTTTTTTAATAAAATATAAATTACATTTATCTTAGTACAGTGTTTTCACCTGTTAATGCTGTTACTGTTTCCTTAAAATAATTCACAGTGATGTCTTGGATAGAGACCACTGCTTCTTCAGCCCGTCTGGTCCATTCACTGGCTTCCTTCTGTAGGGCAGCCACCCTTTTAGGACCCAGCTCATCCTCATCCAGGGACTTCTAAAAAAGAAGGATGTAATGCCATTAGGAAATTCTGAAGTGGCCGTGTGGACTGTTGTAACCACTCTTTTTACTACTGCTTAGTTGAGTTCCTGACTGAATATCAATCAGCTTGGTGCTGGGCACCACTGGAGGCAATGATGTACTCTGGGTACAGAGGGAAAACACTGACAGACTTTGCATTACTACAACTGTTCCAGGGTGCTGTTAGGTAATAATACACAGTTGTACAAATGAAGATGTCTGTTGATCAGCACTCAAGTGTTGCTTTTGCTGTAGTTTCTTTAGGAACCTTAAATACTTAATATTCAAATACTTAAGTGCATGAAATATGGCCATCTAAAAGATACTCACATTTATGTATTTAGAGCAGTCCCACTCATACCTATGGACTGAATGTTTGTGGGCTCTGAAATTCATATATGGAAGCCTAAATCCCCCACATGATGGTCTTAAGCCATGAGGATACAGCCCTATGGTTGGGACTGATACCCGTATAAATAAGAAGAGGCATAAGGTCTCTCTGCTCTTTACCATGTAAGGATACATCAGGACAGCCAGCTAAACACTAGCAAACAAATTCCCATCAGATACCAGGTCTGCCAGCACCTTGATCTTTAACTTCGAAGCCACCAGAACTATAAGGGAAAAGTCTTGTTTATACACTGCCTAGTCTGCAATGCACTATTCTAACAGTCCGAACTCAGGACTCCTGTGCATCCAGCACCCAGTTTTCTTCCACAAAGGAAGGAACATGGCATAGCTGGGTTCATGTTACACAAATGCAAGTCAAAGCTACGAGATACCAGTTCCTACCCTAGAATAAAAAGACAGATGTAACAAGTGTTGAAGGCAGGCATGTCGACACATGGTAATCTCACCATTTGAAAGGCTGAGGCAGGAGAATTGCCATGAATCAAGGCTACTGTGGGCTGTATGGCAATATCTGATCTCAAAAACAACAAAGCATACCAAGAGTTGGTGTTGATACAAATGTGAGCCCACACTTAGGTGCACTAAAAAGGTGCACTTGATTTGAGCAACAGTCTGGTGGTGGCCTTCAAAAGGTTAAGCTTTTTTAAAAGCTTAATTAAATTATTATTACTATTAATTAAATTATTAAATAATTAAATTAAAATATTATCATGTGACCCAGCTGGTCTACTTCCTAGTATATACACAAGAGAAATGAAAGAAAATAAGTTCTGCAGCTGTAATTCCATATTCAAGCTAAGGCAGAACGACTGCCTTCAAGGTCATCCTGTGCTATATAGTGAGCAAGCTGAGATCCTGACTCGAAAAAGAAAAAGGAAGGTAGTCACAGGTATGCATACACATATGTTGATGGCAACACTATTCATAATATCTACAAAGTGTAAACAAGCCAAGTGTCCACCAAGAGTGAGTGGGTAAACAAAGGCAGTCTATCCTCACAATGTGGGTCGTCTGCCAGGAAAAAGAAGTGAAGCCTGCTGGCTATGTGAGGAAGCAGTCATAACTACACACACTGTACAGTTTTCCTAATGTGAGATTTCTATGGGCTGGAGAGATGGCTCAGAGGGGAAAGTCATTGCCTTGCCCGAGTTCAGATTCTAGAACCCACCTAGAGTCCAGAATGCGTCTAAAGCCAGATACAGTAACACATGCTCATAATCCAAGCCAAATTATGTCAAATTGCCAAGTCAGTTATGCCAAAATGGGCAATGGAGACAGGAGGATCCCCAGCAGCTCGCAGGCCAGTGAGCCAACAGTCACACGCAAACATGCACACACATATCGTATACAAAGATAATAGAATATTCTAGACGTAATAAAAATCTCCACAGCAGCTAAGTATGGAGACAAAGTAGATTAGGGATTACATAAGGTTGGGGAAAATGAGAAGTGACTGGCAGCGGGTATGTGATTTCCTTCGAGGGTCACAAGTCTTCTAATAGTGTAGGCTGCTGAAATGCTACAGTGGGTAGAGACATGTGCGGCACACAAGATGGCCTGAGTTCAATACCTGCAACACACAGGCTGGGAGGGAAAATCTGCTTTGCACAAGTGGTCCTCTAACCTCTACATGTATACTATGTATGTGGGAGCGCACACACACACACACACACACACACACACACACGGAGACACAACTAAATGTTAAACAAAAAGGTGTTCTAATATTAGAGAGTTGGTAACTGTTACACAACCTAAATGCATTAAAAACCACTGAAATGTATACTTCTGATGTAGAATGTATGAGTAATATCTCAATGGTCACACACACACACCACACACATGTAAGGACTCTAAACAACAGGCTTTGGCAGCAGTGATGAGAACCATCCCATCCAGCGGGGTGGAGAAACACATACAGTACAGCATCCTGCTGTGGTCATGAGTGTGCCTGTAGAGACTGCCAGTGCTGGGGGAGAGCAAGCAGCTCCCTGCTGTCTCCTGACTCAGGCTGTTTGCACACAAGGCAATATTGATGATGCCTTTTCTAAATAGGGCACCCTAATGCAGTGGTTTTCAACCTGTAGGCTGTGACCCCTTTGGGGATCAAGCAACTCTTTCATAGAGGTCACCTAAGACCATCAGAAAACACAGATATTTATATTATCATTCATAACAGTGGCAAAATTACAGTTTTGTAATTTTGTAGCAAAAAAAGAATTTTATGGTTGGCAGTCACCACAACATGAGTATTAAAGGTCATAGCATGAGAAAGGTTGAGAACCACTGCCCTAATGAAATCAGAATATCAGCAATTACTAAAGCTTAAATTACTGAATTACATGCCAGGCAGTGGTGGCATATTACTTTAATCCCAGCACTTAGGAGGCAGAGGCAGGTGGATTTCTGAGTTGGAGGCCAGCCTGGTCTACAGCATGAGTTCCAGGAGAGCCAGGGCTACACAGAGAAATCCTATCTCGAAAAACCAAAAGAAAAAAAAAAAATTTACTGATTTACAATCCAAGGTCCTGCTATTTAAATTTGCCTCCCATTTCTAAGAAATCTACTTGTGTCCTTACAGGTGAGAAATAAGCTAAAGGAAATACACATCACATCAAAACCAGTCTGTCATCAGGAACAGCGCTAATGCTTCCAAACCTGGAGTGTTCTGAGGGGCTGAGAAAATAAGCAAAGGAATATCTTCACTTTTAGTCCATGTCCTCTCCTTTGAGGACAAGGCTGACACACTCAGCAAGCTGTCTACCTCTGAGCCACAGCCCTACACCCTTCCTCACTTTTTATTTTGAAACTGGGTCTTGACTCTCTCTGTTGCCCAGGCAGGCCTCGGGCCTACCTCCTGCATAGCTATACTTACAGACCTGTGCCATCAGGCCTGGCTTTTGTTGTTGTTTGTGGTTTTATCAGTACTGAGACAAAGTGCAGGGCCTTGAGCACACTGGGCATAAGCTCTACCACTAACAAACACTGCCTGTAGTCCCAACACTTGGGAGGTGGAGGCAGGAGGATCAAAAATTCAAGGCTAGCCTCAGCTACATTGTAATTTTGAGGCCAGCAAAGGCTACATGAGACCCTGTCTCTATATAGACTAGAAAATAAATAAAAATTACTTATATAATCTAAATATAACTCAAAGTGAGACTGAACCTTATGTGGCTAAAATAATAATACAGAGAAGGTAGTAAGATAAAAATACCAGGAAACATACCAAAATACCAAGCTTACATGAGGTCGCAACTTCCCGCATATCTCTAAATGGCTGCAGTAGATACTGGAAGAATGTGGTTGCCGTGGTAACTAATTCTTGATAGACTTCATCTTCCTCTTGATAAACTTTCATTAATGCTACCATGGTGTTGGCTTTTCCGTGATCTTGAAGAACCTAGAGGGTAAAATGTAAATAGAGCTTGAATCTGGACATTTATAAAATCATACCAAAAATAAATAAAAGAACCCCAATATTAAATTTAAAATACCAATTTTAAAACAGCAATTTTAAACTGCATGAACATGAAAATGTTCTCCAACCAAAGGCCCAATAACACAATAGTTAAATAAGATGGCTGGTCCGTGGAATACTATTCTCACAGTCATTCAACATTGTTCTTTATGACTATTTAATAATAATGTGAGGATAATTATGATAACATCATAATTATCATGATGGCTTAAGCCTATAATCTCAACACTTGGGAGGCTAAAGCAAGAGGGTTACCGTGAGTCTGAGGCTAGCCTGGGCTAAATAGTCCAGGTTAGCCTGAGAGCTACAAAGCCAAGGTCCTCCTCAGAGAAAATAAACATAAAGACTACACTTCTGTGGACACCATAGACTTAGCACTTCTACCCCTCCATTTGGAAGTCCCAGATGGACAGCTGAGTTCTGCACATGAACAGCTCAATAGTATGAGCTAGACTAGAATGTAACAGCAGGGAATGAACTTGAACTTGAGGAGAATGTAAGTTTCCAGTATACAGATGTTAAGAATTGGGGGGCAGGGCTAAGAATATAAGAAATGAAGTGTCAGGAACCAATTGTGAGCTGGGTCTGGTGGAACAGACCTGTAATTCAGCTACTCTGGGACGATGAGGAAGTAGCTCTGGCCTTCACTACAACTACTTTGGGAAGCTGAAGCTGGTTCAATCCTGGAACAGAATGCTTCTGAAAAGCATGGTGGACACATCAGGAAAACAGAATAAGACCTGGGAGGCTGGACTGCAGGAGGAAAGGAGCGGTGAGGGTGAGACTAAGCTTGCCTGGGCTAGAGTTCAAGGGCAGCCTGGGCAACTTAGTCGGATGCTGCCTGAAAACATAAAGTAAAGAGGGAGGGAGATGACTCATGGCTAGAGTGCTCACTCAACACGCACGGGGTTCAAGTCCAACCTCCAGTACTAGTCATACAGCTAAGTCTGACATAAATGATCAGGCTAAGGACCAAACGCAGGCTGCCCTGAAATAAATCTCCCGTAGTCTCCTCATATTATAAAGTGAAATCAACACCATGAGAAGTAGGTGTGTGAGTTTATAAAGTGATCCCAACTGAGCAAGGGCTGCTGACAAAAGCCTATAATCCCAGTACTTCAGAGGTGGAAGCAGGAGAGTCAGCACAGTGTGAGGGCATCCTGAGCTACATGGTGAGGACAGCCTGGGCTATATGAGACCCTGTCTCAAAACAAACAAAGATCCCACAAACAGAATCCTTCTATAAAGCCATTTTAGTTTTAGAAGACTCATTCTAGATTTAGCTTAAGATAATATACAACAATCAAGATCTTTCTATATGGCTGAGTTCTTTTTACACCTCCCCTCAAAGCAACACAGTAAAACCACTGCTTAATAAAGACTCACAGTTAGCTTCAGTTGTTTACTTGACACTGGGAAGGGGAAGCACAAGAGAGCAACTGCCTCCATTAGATCAGCCTTTTCTTGCTTGCTACATTGATAGAAGAGGGTCTAGCAAATGTGGGTAATTGGATACCTGGGGACAGGTGGTCCAGGGCTAAGAAAGGTTACACAAGCCAGCAACCGGCCTTTGTCCGCTATCTGTGCTCCAGAACCTACCCTGGCTTCCCTTGATGATGGAATTTAACCTGTAAGCCAAATAAGCCCTTTGTGCCCAGAGTCAGTCACTTTCCGTCAGGGTGTTTATCACAGCAACAGAAAACAAACTAGAACAGTGGCTCAGTAACGAAAACCAGGAAACGTCCAAGGAGTGTCCAGAATGTGGAATGAAGCTCTGAAACTTGGCTCTCTTCGGGAAACTATTGCTGGGTAAAACTTATACACTCTCCCTAAATCTTTCAATGAAATGAAAAGTCCTCTCCCTTTAAGGTCTGTTAAGTTGTGTGTCTCAAACTATCTCCCAGTCCAAAAAAGCCTTCCTATTGTTTCCACTAAAAGCTGGTGAATAAAGCCTCACTTTCATTTATATTTAATAAAGCTTTCCATTTGCTTGAAGATAATAATAATAATAAAATCCTTATTGTTTGAAGAAAAACAATAAAACTATCTTCTTTTTTTTTTTTTTTTTTTTGGTTATTCGAGACAGTGTTTCTCTGTATAGCTCTGGCTGTCCTGGAACTCACTCTGTAGACCAGGCTGGCCTCGAACTCAGAAATCCACCTGCCTCTGCCTCCCAAGTGCTGGGATTAAAGGCGTGTGCCACCACCGCCCGGCTAAAACTATCTTTTAAATGTCATTCATCCTGAGACATTTTAGCCATCCCTGGTCTTCTCCAGAGAACCCCAAATGGCTTCTACTTACTTTATGTTTTTATTTCCTACCGGTATGCCTTGTTTTCAGTTTTACTTTCAAAATTTCTAGCCTTTTCCATTACAACATCCTGCTCTGCTCAGAACAGGGAAAAGGTGAAGCACGGAGCCTGGCTCAGAACTGCAAGTAAACTTTTACCTGGACAAACAACAAGCGAGCTGGGCGGCGGAGACTCACTCTGATGATAATCCTAGCAACACACACACACACACACACACACACACACACACACACACACACACTGATGATAATCCTAGCAACACACACACAGACACATAACTGTGTTTCAATTTCAAGGTCCCCACTCTCTCCCAGCGGAGGCGCAGGTGCTCCAACGACGCCCTGGTGCGCATCACGAGTGTCCCGCGGACCCGCCCTCAGCCCGGCCCGGCGCCGCGTACCTGATGCAGCCGGGTGGCCGTTCGGCCCAGGCGCGCGCGCAGCGTCCTCTCGCGGAACTCGCTCGGGGCCTCGCAGTCTGCCGAGTCACCCGGGGCCGGGAAGAGCACGTCGCGCACGGTGGCGCCGCCGCAGCCCTCGGCCGCCAGGTCCAGGTAGCGCTCCAGCTGTCGGCACAGCTCTTGCAGCGCCTCGTCGCCAGGGTCCGCAGGCGCCGGCCACAGGAGCGCCCACAGCCCACGCCCCAGGCCCCAGCCCGCGCCGCTCGCCACGTCCAGCTCGGGCGGCAGCGGCGGGAAGCAGGGCTCCAGGGCGGGCCGCAGCGCCGCCAGCTGCCGGTGCGCGCCGCGGAACCCGGCGGGCGACAGCGACCCGGCCCAGCTGCACCCCTCGTCGCCGGCCTCCGGCCGCTCGCGCCGCCGCCGCTGCGCCGTGCGGTCGTGACAGGTGACCGCGAACTGGCCCTTCGCGGCGTTCCAGGCCACTAGGAAACGCAGCTGATGGCGCTCGGGCTTTAAGAAGAGGTCCTCGCGCAGCGGCACCCAGCCCTCCAGGCTGTCCGGCTGCTCGCTGTCCATGGCAGCCGCGCACCCTTAGACTGCGCCAGGCCACGACATTTTCCGGGAGCCGCTAACGTCAGTCAGAGGCGCAGGAGCTCCGGCCCCCTCATTCTGATAGGCTGTATGCGGGAGGCTGTCCGAGGTTGGTTAAGTGAGAGCCAATGAAAAGTCTTTTCGGGGAGGCGGGGCAAGGTCTTCTTTTCACCACGCCGGCGAACTTTGAACTCTCTAAGTGAACCAGGCTAGCCTTGAACTCCTAAGAGGTCACCCTCCTTCTGTCTCCTGAGTGCTGGCATTAAAGGCATACAACCACTATGCCCCGCAAAGATTATATGGGCAGGACGACATCGAGCCTTAGTACAGGTGCCAGAAGAGGGCGTCATACCCCCTAGAACTGGATACGTTATGGGGCTGTTAACAGCCTAATGTACTCTCTAAAAGTAGTAATTCTTAGCTGCTGAGCCATCTCTCCAGCCCCTATCTTAGTTCTCAACATTAAAATGAGAATTTCACTCAACAGGATCCTATTAAGTATGTGGCTCCTGAAACAAAATACTGGTAAGATCAAACTTATATTTGAACTCAATATTTACTTATTGAGGGCTTTGGGTG
Organism: Montemys delectorum; assembly: GCA_019843815.1. NCBI lineage: Eukaryota > Metazoa > Chordata > Mammalia > Rodentia > Muridae > Montemys > Montemys delectorum. The sequence continues at coordinate 45,214 of JADRCD010218214.1, read as the reverse complement.
TCAAGAACTGGGTCGCAGACACACTCATTTTTGCCAATATAGTAAATTTACTGAGTGTCAGATGTGTTGTTAGTATATTGAGATGGGAGAGGAGGAATGCCTAAATATTTCTGCTTTTCCAAGCATCCTGGCTGGCAAGTCAACATACTTAATACAATCTATCCCAGCATCATCCTGACAGCAAGAAATTGAGACCTAGAGAGAGAACTCATCTACAATGCATTTACACTAAGGCTAAGCAGGATCGCCTCACTACTGAGAACATGCCGCTGGGGTATTAGAACAAGCCTACAGAAAGTGCTTTTGCTAAAAAGCGTGTCCTCACGTGGGCCCTAAAGATGCCTATCCTAAACCTGCAGTCATCTTAGATTCCAACAACCCGCAGATCCATGAAAACCTTGATGATATAAGCTACAGTGAGCCTTGAAGAATAGGTCACACACACACCCTGAAGAGGTGATAATCTATGCAAAAAAGCTGTGACCTTAAGAACAAGTAACTATTCCTGGAGATGATACCGCCTGTTGGGAAGGGCCCTGAGATAAGGGCCAACTAAACCACACCTTGGTCAAGACTGCCTGAATATGCATATCTCCTTTTAAAATGCAATTTATTCCTAGGGGAGGGTCTTGGTCCATTCCAACTCTTTTTGAGCCTTTATGCTGAGATGCCAAGTTTTCAGATTAAAACTGAAATCTTTGTCCTCCTTGTATTTGATCTGTTGGCCTTCACCACACCATCAACCACCCTAGGCCTTCAGTTTGCTAACCACAGAAGCCTCCATAATCCTTATTATGAGCCAGTTCTTCAAAATAAATCTCTCCATTTTATAAGCATCCTGTTTATTTTGTCTAAGGAACCTTGATGTTAATACAGTGTGTGTGCTTGTGTGTGTGTGTGTGTGTGTGTGTGTGTGTGTGTTTGTGCACACATGCATGTAGGAAGACTTATACCTGTAAAATTGAATACTATTTTATATTTTTTCCATTTATAAATATATTATGGACATATCCACATTAAAGAAATGTAGTCATGCTGGGCGGTGGTGGCGCACGCCTTTAATCCCAGCACTTGGGAGGCAGAGGCAGGCAGATTTCTGAGTTGGAGGCCAGCCTGATCTACAGAGTGAGTTTCAGGACAGCCAGGGCTACACAGAGAAACCCTGTCTGGAGACACACACACACACACACACACACCCACACACACACACACCCACACACACACCCACACACCCACACACCCACACACACACACACACACACCCACACACAAACACACACACACACATACACACACACACACACACACACACACACAAGAAATGTAGTCATGAGGCCAACTTAGTGATAAAGACATGCTTAGCGTGGACTCCTGGTTTCAGTCTCCCAAAACAATAGGCATCTACATCATTGTCTTTAATATTTGCAAATAGTGAGTTGACTATATCACAATTACCTACTGAATCCCATTCATAAAAATAGATTAATTTTTAGTTTTTTCCCATCTAAGCAATATTATATGGGGCTGAAGGTAGCTCAGGGGTATAACATATGCTAACTATACTTCAGGCCTTAGGTCAGCCTCTCTCCCTACCCACCCCCTCTCTGCCCTGCACCAAAAACCAAAACCACAACAGTACAAAGTGGTGAGCATCTTGTACATCCTTCTTTTTTTTGGCGGGGGGGGGGGTGAGGATGGGGTTGGTTTTTCGAGACAGGATTTCTCTGTGTAGCCCTGGCTGTCCTGGAACTCACTCTGTAAACCAGACTGGCCTCCAACTCAGAAATCTGCCTGCCTCTGCCTCCCAAGTGCTGGGATTAAAGGCATGTGCCACCACTGCCCAGCTTGTATGTCCTTCTTTATGTTTTTTTTTTTAAACTTTTTGTTTTGTTTTATTTGATATGGAATCTTTCTACATAGTCCTGTCTGGCCTTCAACTCCAATGGTCATCCTGCATCTGTCTCCCAAGTGTCCAGATTACAAGTGGCATGAGCCAGAGAGTCCAGATAATTTCTTTCCATTTTCTTTCTAGTATTTTTGGATATACTGGGGTGATGGTATTTTAAAACAGCCCAAACAGTAAAAACGAAATCCCCAGATCAAATAACCATATACAGGCTTTCAAAATAAATCATTTTTCCAGAGTCCCAAACTCTATACATGGCTCAGCAAGCTTGTATGTCAGAATAGCCGTCCTGAACACATGGAGCTTTGCTTGGCATTTTGCCCACTGGCTACCAATTATATGCTTATGCATATGACAGATTTAGACCTAAATACAGTTTACATCATCTTTCTCAAGATTTATTTATTTATTATATATAAGTACACTGTAGCTGTCTTCAGACACACCAGAAGAGGGCATCTGATCTCATTACAGATGGTTGTGAGCAACCATGTGATTGCTGGGATTTGAACTCAGGACCTCTGGAAGAGCAGTCCGTGCTCTTAACTGCTGAGCCATCTCTCCAGCCCAATCATCTTTCAATTGCCTGCATCCTATCCTCTCTCATCACCTAATACTACTCAAAGGAAATTGTTTAGAACCTGATTCATACTTCTTGGGCCTCTCAAATAATTGGGGGAAATTTTTAAGACCTGAGTATTTAAAAAAAAAAAAAAAAAAAAAAAAGGTTCCTATCTGGGATGGAGGCTAGTAGGACAGTTTCTCCGGAGGAAGTTGTCAGGCTGGAGAGAGTAGGCCATGCCTTCTCCACCACACTATGCCCCTTCTCCCTCGTGGTCCCTCCACTCCATGCTCCCTTCCAGCCCACAGCCCCTCTATCCCATATCCCCACTACCCCATGCCCAGTGATGGGTCTTTATCAGGATCCTTAAAAGAGCTAGCTATGTTTGCTGCTGTTGGGAGTGATAGCTCAAGATGAGAGGATGGGCTGTTTTGTGGCGGTAGGAAGATTCATTGAAGTCACTTGCATCTTAGAGTTTGCCAGGAGCAGAGGTGAGGCCTACAGAAAAGAGAAAGTCAAGGAGTGTCCTAGTTCACCTTCCAAAAACAGCTTCCTTCACAAAGCAGAAGAACTCATGTACAAGGTCACAAATGGTGGTGGAACTGCAGACAACTTTGGGGAGGAATAAAACAGACTTTGGCTAGGGTAGGTACGGGGGTAGGGGGTGGGAGGAGGTTGTGGGAACTTCAGGAGAGGGCCTAAATGGGTTTCTGTAGACATGAGACACTCAGATCTTAGAATGATACAGGCCCCACAGCCCAGTGTCAGCGCCTGTTGTGACAGCCACTCAGGCAGCCAGCTAATCACCTTCTCCACTGCTCTTAGAGCCAGCCCACTGCTCTCAGAGGACTGTGTGGAGGGAAGCCCTACCTTGCTCCTCCAGAGACAGGCATCCTGCTAAGGAGGACCACACTACAGAAGAGAGAAACAGTGATGCTCGATAAACCTTTGAATAAATCTATAGAATTGGATGTTCAATTGCTGACATTGAGAGACCTAAAACTATGTCACCTAAGAAGGAACAGAAATCTCAGGCTCTGCTGGATCTTCATTCAGAGAGAGGGGAAGGGTTCCCACCCTGCAAAGGATGATGGGTGAGAAAACATGTTGCCTTTGCATTGCCTCCAGAGCTGTTTGCTCAAAACACTTTGAGAAAACTGAGGGGAAAGGCACCTAGCCCTGGACTGTCAGTGTCTCTATTCTGGCCTGGCCATGACAGCCCTCTTCGTGTGGCCAGCCATCTGAGTTTTGGGTCTCAGTCCCCACAGTAAATGAAGTGCTTCAGAGCACAGCATGTGACCTCCCCTGGTGACACTTGAGTAGTAAGAAGTGGCAAGGCTGCTGTGGCAGGCCTATATTTGGACTGTCACTGAAGGCAGGCTAGTTGCTATTTGTGGTAGACGATAGCTCAGATTACCATCCAGCTTTGGCACCCCACTTCCCAGGGTGGACTAGGCAGGGCCAGCTTGCAGAGCACTCAGAGGTCACCGGGAAGGGGAGCTGGCCAGACAGAAATCCAATTTTCCAGCAGAAACCTAGGATCTTGGAGTTAAAAGACACATTTATGGGCCTTTAAAGGAGCAGGCAAGTTTTGGGATTATTGTATTATGGTAATGCAAACTGTATTATCTCATGGTGATAACACAGCCACTATGTTAATGGACCATCTTTCCTTTAGGTGGGAGGGGCTATCAAAGGACAATACAAATGTAAATTACACTTGATTGGGTCAGTATTGTCTATGCCTGCTTGAACTTGCCAGAATTCGTATTGCCTGAAGATGGTACCAGGCATAAAAATCCCCCTAAAGCTGGCTGAGGTTGGCAGTTCTTGACCTGTGTCTTTCGGGTGTTTTTAGCACGGGGCCTGTTTGCTAGACCGGTTTGGTGCTCTAGCCACTGCTATTAACTGGCTATGGTATTGTGTTGATGAGTAAATACTTTTACATTTTAATTTGCCAATGCATTCTGAAAATTCTTGACTTCCATGCTTTGACTCAAACACTGAAAAATCGATGTTTTCTTGCTGATTTCCATGTGTGCTACAGTCAGCCTGCTCTTAAAGAAAGCCTTGAGGTCTGCGCTGTACCTGGGAAACTGGTCAGAACCATTTTTCCCATACTATACAGCTAATACTGAAAGGGAAATTTTCTTTAGCTGTACTTCAGGCATCGCTAGGAATTACATAGATGAGCATTTATAATTATATGCAGAACAAAATGATGTCTCCGTCACTGTGGTCTCGCCTCTAGGAAATTATTTTCAGCAGATTCTCAGACGTGTCAAGGGTCTCTAGGAGGAGGAAAAAAAAAGATTTTTCCAATTAAATCATAAAGACACATCTTACACATAGGACTTAGGCAAATATCTTCTTTTTTTATTTTCAATTCTGTGTATAGGTTGTGCGTGCGTGAAGATATATGTTTATGAGTACAGGCCTGTATGGAGGCCAGAGGTGTCAGAGCCTGGGTAAGCAGGAATTACAGGCAGTTGTGGGCAGCCCAGTATGTGTGCTAGGAATCAAACCGGATCCTCAGTAAGAGCATAAGCAGGAGTAACAGCTGAGCCAGTGCTCCAGGTGCTGCGCTGTTAGGCAGAGAGGAGTCGTCTCCTAATGTTTGCAGTACCGACTGTGGTTCATTACTCTCCTAAACCTTCATTTCATACTTTATAAAATGACAGTTTGTTGTCAGTGTTCCCCGAGACCCCGTTCTGATCCCATTAAGAAACTGAAGGAAAGCTAAAGAGCGTGGGAGCTGAGGGGAGCTGTGTGCTGGGGCCTGTGCTACCCGAGCCGGGCTTTGCCGCTGCTGAGCAGGCAGACCGAATGGCAGTCCCACCCAGAGAGCAGATGCTGGCTGGCAGGGAAGGCTGTGCTCTCGCTAGCATGCTTTAAAGGATTGCCACTCTTCTTGCTGGCATCTTCCCCGGGGCTCAATCTGGTTTGAGCTCCAGCTTCTCTCTGTCTGCCTCTCTCTGTGTCTCTGTCTCTGTCTCTCACAGAGAGGGGGGAGGGAGGGAAGAGAGGGAGAGAGAGAGAGACAGAGAGGGGAGAGAGGTGCAAGTTTTATTTTTAGAGAACCTATCCTCCATGAATAAGAAGCCTGAGGTTACGTCTCCGCTCTCACTGGACTGGTGACTAGCACAGAGAAAACCTTGACAATTGATTACAAAGAAGCCCCTTGTTCCCCCACAAAACAAACAAAACAAAACAAAAACAACCCAAAAAAAACCCAACCTCAGTTTTGACGTACTAAAATCTAGAAATTGAATTAGGGGGCTCATCAAGCCTAGAACACTACATCTCTCTCTAGACCACTGGGTTGGTTTTGTGTGGGGAACGGTGATCTCCTCAGGCAGTGCCTCCAGCTGAGTGTGAGGGTGCCTGGTCCTGGGCCTTGGTATCTTCTCAATCACCAGCTGCTCTCATGGGTCAAGTGTTCCCAGAGCAGCCAGTTCCACACTGCTGTGGCCACTGTGGCCTCTCACTTCCCATCTCTGGTCCTCACCCTCCACAGGTGTCCAGGTAGGAGGCTTCTAAACTGGCCCAGGCAGAAGATAGTGGCTCAGATAATGATAACACTAGTAACAACAAGAATAGGAATGAAAGCCCTGGACATTTACTGACACTTAATTTGAGCCATGTAATATATAGAACAGTTCACTGCATCAAAATGCCAACCTTAGCCGGGCAGTGGTGGTGCACGCCTTAAATCCCAGCACTTGGGAGGCAGAGGCAGGCAGATTTCTGAGTTCAAGGGCAGCCTGGTCTATAGAGTGAGTTCCAGGACAGCCAGGGCTACACAGAGAAACCCTGTCTTGACAAAAAAACAAAAACAAAAAACAAACAAAAAGCCAACCTTATGAGGCATATGTTAATTAATAAGAGTGTTTTATTGTCCATGAAAGTGAGATCTAGAGAGGTGGTTTAGCAATGTCACCCTGTTAGGGTATCTTAGAATCAGAATGTAAGCCAAGACTATCTGAATCCAAAGGGCAGTGGCCTTGGGGAGGGGAGAGGGATGTGTGTGTGTGTGTGTGTGTGTGTGTGTGTGTGTGTATCTACAGAGTCTGTGCCTAGAACCATTGTTCATATTAACTTGCCACTCACAACACTAGGTGATAGATACCAATGAGTTCATCTCTGGTTTGGGGTCTGGCGAGGGCAAATGCCACACTATTGATGATGGGGTAGAATGGCTGGTCTTCATAAAGGATGCAGCAGGTACTGACTGGGTAGGAGAGGTAGGTAGCTAAGGAGCAGCAGAGAAGGAAGTGGCAAGCTGTTAGCAGGAAGAACCTGAGTGAGATATAACTAGGAGACACTGAGGGGGCTCCACTGAAGGAGCACAGAAGTCCACTAGCAAAGGGGGGTGTGTGTCATCACTTTGAGACTGAAAAGTTAGGGAATGTGGATTGTGCCAGGGATCCAAAAGAGCTGAACCTGGCCAGTGACGGAGCCTTCAGAATTCAAGATGGCAGACTATGCTTCTCTGAGTGTCTGTGTCCGGCAGAGCCATGGGGCTACAGCCAGAAGACTGGAGAACAGACAAGTTCAAGGAATGTTTCTGCCTGCAGAGCAGGTGTGATATTGGAGTCTCAGGGAGAAACTGTGATTTTAGTCTATGGGACAAGAGGCTGGACATAAGGAGAAAAAGAGGAAAGAGAGAAGGTAACAAGGTTGAGAAGTCATGTCCCAGTCCCAGATGGGGTGACAATCCCTTATTTGACTGTCTGGGGTATCCACAAGAGCAGAACTTGTGTGTCTAGCACCTGGTGGTGTCCGGTTCTTTGGAGTCCACACTTTGCCATCCCCAGGAACAGTCAATGCTCAGAGGAATGAGTGGAGGCTATAACCCAGACACACAGTGAGGTCAGCAGGGCTGGCAAAGAAGCCCAGGTTTCCTCTAGATGGTAACACTGAGAAGAATGCAGACTTTCTGATCATTTTATGTTGCCCAAAAGCCAGGAGTGCCCGAACTTCTGAACCCCTAGATGACCTCCGGGCTTGCCTCACGCTGGAACTGAGGCAGCAGCCAGGGGCCCAGGTAGAGATGAAGATAGAATAATGCTCAATGCAGACCTGGCTCGCTCCTGCTCCTGCTGCCGCTGCCATCTGAGGTATGGAGCCTGGGGAAGCTGTGTGCTCATCCTCTCGGGTGTCATTTCCAGACTACTGGCCCTCTTCTCATTCTCCCCTTCGTCCCCCATGATGCCAAATCAGAGCTTACAGCAGGTATTAGCTGTAAGATCTTATTTTCATATAGTGGGAATGCCTGAATAGCTGGGCATTCAGACATTCAGGATTGAGAAAACAGAACTCATGGCCCCTTAGAAAAGATTGAGATGTTCTATTGAGAATCATCCACTAAATAAGGAATGAACTGATCCAGGTTGATCATGATGAAAGGGACCATAGTTGAATTTCTACAGTTAGGAGGCAAGTTGGGCCTTGGGAACCACTGAAGGGAAAAACAGACTTACTCGTAGGGAATGTGCATGGCAGCCTGCAGGCGCTGTAGAGTCTTCAAAAATGTGTTATTTAAAAGTATATTCTATGTTAGAAATGTCATTTGTTGGTCATCTATGTATTTCTCTACAAAAAAAAAGTAAGTGTGTAGAACTTGGAAGTGGGGAAGGGACAGAGACAGGCAGCTATTTTAAGTTTTTTCTTATAATCATAAGTCTCTAGATAGTAAGCGCCTTTTTCTACCAAATCTAGATACCAACATAATTTTTAGTTGAATGTAAACAAAACAACATGTAGGCTTTACAGTTTTTGGTAAATAATTTAAAAGTAAAACGGAAATGCATGTGTAAGGTGTGTATATAAGTGTGTGTCTATGTGTGTATGGTTTTTTTTTTAAGATTTATTTATTTATTTATTTTATGTATGTGAGTACACTGTCATTGTCTTCAGACACACCAGAAGAAGGCATCAGACCCCATCATAGATGGTTGTGAGCCACCATGTGGTTGCTGGGAATTGAACTCAGGACCTCTGGAAGGGCAGTCAGTGCTCTTAGCCACTGAGCCATCTCTCTAGCATGTGTGTATGTTTATGTATATGTGTGTATGTGTGTATATGTGTATGTATATGTACATGTGTGTATGTGTGTATGTGCATGTGTGTATATGTGCATATGTATAGGTGTGTATGTGTGTGCATGTGTGTGTATGTATATATTTATATGAATAAGCATATGTGTGTGCATGTGCATGTGAGCCCAGATATTGATGTCAGGTTCCTTCATTACTCTCTCTCTGTATTTTTCGAGACAGAGACTATCACTGAACCCAAGGCTCATTGATTGGGTTAGGCTAGCCAGTCAATCAATAAACTCCAAGGGTCTGCCTGTCTTTGTCCCTTCCTCTCCTCCCAGTGTTGGGTTACAGACACATGCAGCTGTACCTGCTTTTCATGATCTGAACTCCAGTCCCTGGGCTTGTGTGGCAGGCACTTTACTGACCATGCCACCTCTTCAGACCCAAAATGCATCTTTTAATGAAGTGGACAGGACTTTGTTTATTTAAAAACAAAAGGCTCAACCCAGGTTTGAAAATTACACCATCTAGAATGCAGCAGGAGTGAGAGAGTTTGTATTTAGTTTTTCAGTTTGTCCATGCAAACAGAGTGACTGTGCTTGCCTGTGTAGGTAGATGGGAATGGAGGCAGTTTATAACAATGTCATTCTGTTCTTTCAGCTCCTTCTGAAATGTATGCCAAAATTATATAATGACCTATCATGAACATTTATTTTAAATAACATATCAGCTGACAACTTGATTAGATCCTCTTGCAATTTTGTTGGAAGCAAAGAGCTGGAAAGCACTTACCTTGAATTTTTTTTTTCTTCCCCATTCATTAATGTCACTCACTCTTGACATTGATGCCAGTCCTCCAGACTGTCCTTTCATCTAGCCCCCTGGAGGCTTTATTAAATTCCCAAGCAATGAAATCTTACTGTGCAATGTAATATCCAGAAGGAACAGGAAGTATCACTTTTGCTTTTGTGATAAGAGAAGGACTATTGGGAAGAGAGAACCTCAGAGGCTGGCTTGTTCCCAGGCAAAGCAGCTCTGAGAAAGGCTAAATACAAACTCGAGTATCTAAAAGCTGATAACTCTTTACAATATCTGTGCCTGAATTCCCCACGGAAAGTCCCGTGTACACGTGCCACAGTGTGGAAATCAGCATTATCAATGCGGTCTTTTGAAGGAGCCTGACTATGAACGAAAGGTGGGGAGATGGTAGCAGGAGGGAAGGAGGGTTATTTTTAGGCCGGCATCATTCATACTATTATTTCATAACAAATTATTCCACGGCTTGATAACCTAAAATAATCAACACTTATTACCTTGCGTGGTTTGTGAGGGCTGTGGATGGAGAAGAGCCATGGGATGACTAGTTAGGAGGGATGCTCCTACTGCACCTTTCTGCAGCAGTGTCTGCGACTCCCCCTGCTCGCCAGACGGCCTTAGGTCACCAGGGTCTCCGTGTGTGTGAGTCAGCTCCAGCTGGGACAATTCAGTGAATTTGTTTACCATGATGTGCACTGTGACCATTAACTCCTTGGATAAGATCTGAACCTATGCCATCTCATGCTCAGCCACTGCAACTCCCTTCTTGGGAACTGACGTTCACCTCTTCTGTGTCCTAGGACTCAGAATAGCCGCTGACTGAGAAGGGCCGTTCTCTGTCAATGGAGGAGGAAGCAGGGGAGGAACCGGGGCTGGGCAGGTCGACAGCCCCCAAAGATTTCCACTTTTATCACATGGACCTGTATGACTCTGAAGATAGACTGCAGCTCTTCCCGGGAGAAAGCAGCAGGGTCAGGAGGGAAGTAACCCAAGCTGAACTGACCAATGAGCCAAGAGGGCCAGGGGACAGCAAGAATCTCCAGAAGGAAGTGGACGAGCTTGTCCATTTATACGGACTTGACGATGACCGTGAATTAGGGGATGAATTCGTGGATGAACACAGGTTGGGGACTCTGAGATATCCTTCTTATGGAATGAGGAGGCGGGACCCAGGCAGGGAGCAGAGAGACTGGGGGCTTAGCGGTGAGGCAGCTGAGGCCGGGGACCTGGACTACGGAGGGCAAGGCCCTCTTGACCCGTGCCAAGACCTCCGGGAAGCCTACAGGTACACACGTGGCCGTGCCAGCGAGGAGTATGAATGCTATGTCATCCCAGAGGAGGAAGATGGAGAGGAGCCTGCTGATGTCTTCTGTGTCACTTGCAAAACTCCAATAAGAACTGCTGAGAAGGATTTTGATATACACGAGGAACATGAAGTAACCCCCATCAGCAAAGCTCTGGAACATGCCAAGGTAACAAGCTCTTTCCATCTTTGGAGAGTGTATATATGTCTCAGGAGGTGGGCAGGGACTAAAACCTACATGCCTAGGCCGGGCGGTGGTGGCGCACGCCTTTAATCCCAGCACTTGGGAGGCAGAGGCAGGCGGATTTCTGAATTCGAGGCCTACCTTGTCTACAGAGTGAGTTCCAGGACAGCCAGGACTACACAGAGAAACCCTGTCTCGAAAAACAAACAAACAAACAAACAAACAAACAAACCTACATGCCTCTACAAGGATGGAGTGTGAACCTGGAGAGATGGTCCAACAATTAAGAGCACTGGTTGCTTCGCAGAGGCCCTGAGTTCAATGCCCAGCACCCACATGGTGGCTCACAACCATCTGTAACAGCAGTCCTAGGGGTCCTGATGCCCTCTTCCATGCTCTGTGGTCTCCAGGAGCATACAGGGTGTACAGATATACCTGCAGGCAAACATCAGTACACATATATTTTTTTAATTTAAAAAGAAAGAATAAGCTTATCATTAACACTTTAATTTGTTCTGCTCACCTCCACAGGATGAAATTCACAAAAATATGTGCAAATTGGAACAGCAGATTATCGAGATGGAAAATTTTGCCAGCCACCTGGAAGAAGTGTTCATTACTGTGGAGGTAAGACCACGTGTGGTGATTTCACCACATGTAGCTTCCATCTGTGGCCATGTCAAGCAGCTGCTCCTAGTGAGCTGCAGAAGACGTTTCTTAGAATATGAGAGCCTGGCCCCTCCCCTCATCTATCCATAGACCTTCACCACCCCTGGGTAACCACAGCAGTGACTGTGACTTGCCTTCATCCCCTACTGTGTCCTCTAGGTGGGAGAGGCTGGTGTGTGTGTGTGTGTGTGTGTGTGTGTGTGTGTCTCCAGGCTTACTACATGGGATGTTTCAAAGCAAGTGTATTATGTTTTTGTTGTTAGTTGGTTGATTAGTTAGTTAGTTGGTTGGTTTGGTTTTTTGAAACAGGGTTTCTCTGTGTATCTCTGGCTGTCCTAGAACTTGCTCTGTAATCCAGACTGGCCTCAGATTTGGAGATCCGCCTGCCTTTGCCTCCCATATGCTGGAGTTAAAGGTGTGTGCCAATACTACCTAGATTTATAAATGTTTATTACATGAAAACAGAAACTATCCAATCAAAGTACCAATTGCATGGTGTTGAATTGTTGTTGTTGTTGTTGTTGTTTTGTTTTGTTTTGTTTTGTTTTGTTCTAACCGTGGTGACTCCACGCTAGCACCATCCAGATGGTGAAGTGAACAGTTTTCTTCTGTCCTTGGGGTTGGTGTGGGGCAGGAGAGTATGCGTGTGTTTGTGTACATCTGTGTTTGCAAGTACACATGCACATGTATTTGCAAGTGAAGGCCAGGGATCAAGTTCGGGTTTCTTCCTCAGCCACTCTGTACCCCATTTTTTGAGACTGGGTCTATCAGTGAAATTGGGGCTCTCGAGCTTTGGTAGTCTAACTGACCAGAAAGACCTGGCGATCCCCCTGTCTCAGCTGCCCTCAGTGTTGGAACTAGAAACGCTCACGCCTGCACCTGGCTTTTATACAGGTACTAGATATCCTAATTCAGGTTTCCATGCTTGCATGACAACCACTTTACAACTGAGCCACGTCCCCAAGCCTTAGTCCCTGGTGGGCTTTTTGTTTGTTTACTTGGTTGGTTTTGTCCTTTTCTTTTCCTGCTTTGAGGCTCACTCTGAGACTCCCTAGGGTATATCTGATGTCCTGCTGTTGTCTTGTTCTTTAGAGTTAATTGTAGGTGTGTGGGGTGCCTATCATATCAAAATTTTCCCCCTTTGAAAATGTTTATTGTGTATATTCATTGTATATGGTATTATGCATGGACATTTTCACACATGTGTATAATGTGTGTTGAGCATATTCCTCCAAACCCACTGCCCTCTCTTATCTCCCCTGTTCCTCCCCCTCTTAGTACTCTCTGTTCCCTAGACAGTTCCATGACCTATACACATACATAATTTTATGAGTCTATGTGAGATTTAGGAACAACAAATGAGAGAGAAAGTGTATTTGTCTTCTGAGACTAGCTGAATTCATTTAATTATACTATCTCTAGCAGCACTCGGTTTCCTGCAAACATTTCCCCTGTGTATATATACATTTTCCTTACCCATCCCTCTGTTGATGGACACCCTGGTTAGTTCCATAGCTGAGCTATTATGAACAGCTACAATAAACACAGATGTTCAATGTCTGTGGCAGGCTGACTTAGACCAAACGGCAAGGGTATTTTCAGCTTTTTAGGAAACTCTGTACTGATTTCCATGGTGCCAGGACCAGTTTACATCCGCAACAGTGGTGTATGCAGATTCCCTCTTGTCTGCACACTCGACAGCAGTTATTTATCAAGCAGGTTTTAGTTTTTCACGCACTCCCCACTCAGGCTGGTTATCATTCCTCCAACACAGACACACTTCTAGCTGTGCATGGGTTATACAAATAAGTATCTATACTGTCCCTTTTAACATAGCCACGTTGTAGGCTTTCTGATAAGACGATCAAGAACTTAGAATTCCAAAACTGGTGGCTGCATCCTGGGTCAAGTGTGTCCAGATTCTTGGTCTCTTATTCAAAAGTGAAATGAAAGCCTACACAAATTGCCAAGTAGAAAAAAAAAATTGATTCAAAGCTGGATGATAGAATGGATCAGAAATACTCTGGTGAGATTGCCAACAGAGCTGGATGTGGTGGCAAGCACCTTTAATTTCACCACCTGTAAGGCAGAGGCAGGCAGATCTCTGTGAGTTCTAGGCCAGCCTGGTCTACATAGTGAGTTCCAGGACAGCCAGGGCTACATAGAAAGACCCTGCTCAAAACAAATCAAAACACCAAAATGTTGACAACAGGACACATGAATGAGAGTACTCAAGGGCTCTGATCATTGTTTGGGGTTCTCTTTATTGTTTGGGGGTTCCTTTATGAGTTTAAAAAAGAGATATTTGGACATTAGGGTTACAATTTGGGAAATTCACTAATTTGACAGGCTTTGATTACAAAAACCCTTACTCACTGCCTATGTCCCTTTTCAGGATGTATCTGATTTTTTTTTAAAAAGGTTTATTTATTTATTTTATGTTTATGAATACACTATAGCTGTCTTCAGACACACCAGAAGAGGGCATCAGATCCCATTACAGATGGTTGTGAGCCACCGTGTGGTTGCTGGGATTTGAACTCAGGACCTCTGGAAGAGCAGTCAGTGCTCTTAACCCCTGAGCCATCTCTCTAGCCCAGTGCATCTGATTTTAATTGTGCTGTATACCCAATTATGTGCGAGCATAAGATGCTAAACAAAATGCTCAGTCTCCTCTGTGAAAGTTCACTTTGAAGATACAGTTTGACATACAAGTTTGCACCCAAGTCCAGTCTAGGCCACGTCAGCCCCTAGCCCAGCATCCTGGATTGTGTTCTAGGATATGTTTGAATGGAATTAGGGTGTTATCAGGGGTCACTAAGAAGAGTAAATGTTTCCATTGTTTAAAGCATGTATACATGCAGTTCTGTGCAAATAGGGGCCCTAGGTTGCTAACAGGTTGCTAGGTGCACTGCTCAGAGTAGGGGGTGTGCAGAGCCCAAGAGAAGTGGAGTCCAAGGTTGCTAAGTTGTCCCTATGTCTGCATTGCCTCAAAAGGGACCTCTCATCCTTTAATGCCCTGCCGTTCCTGTCCTGACTTGGGCCAAATGTGGGTTCTTCATGAGTAGACCAACATCATTGAACTGAAAGCTGTTCTTAGCTGCCCATTGGTCATACTGTCCCCTAGAGCTTCACAGAGCAAGAGCAAATCCTCTATCCTGGCCAACTTTAGTTAAACACTGAAACACACACATCCTTCACTCTCAGCCTTAAAGGGGGAGGGAGAGAGACAGAGACAGAGTGACAGAGACAGAGACAGAGACAGATCTGTCCTAATATTCCATTGGAAGCCCTTCTCTTTCCAAGCACAAGATGGAGGGAGAGGAAATAAGAGAGAGCAGGCCAAACGCCCATGCTCAGGCTGGAGAGACTGCTCGGAGTTAACCAGAGGACCTGGGTTTATTCCTAAGTGATTCACAATGGCCTGTAATTCTAGTTCTGGGTATCTAATGCCCCCTTCTGGCCTCTATGGGCACTGCACCCATGTGGTGGACAGACATACATGCAAGCAAAACTCAAAATGTTTAAGCTCCTTATGCTCTATTCTGCCATTCTAATCTCAGATCTAAGTCACTTCATCTCCAGTGAGGATGCTGGAAACATCCTGTTATCCTCACTGCGGACTTGTCTCTTGCTTTACCCTCTTGATATTCTGAGTGGGTCTTATGCTTAGTAACAACTATTGGCATGACTCCTAAAAGCCTCATTGGATGAAGTGGCAACAGTCAAAGCCCTCTGAACCTTTGTGAGCTTCCAGTATTAAAAATGGAGGCTGGAAATCCTTCTTCTCTATTGGATATTCCCCAGCCTCTATGCTCCCAGTTTAAATCTGATAGGCATCGGCCAGGTGGTGCATGCCTGCAATCCCAGCACTTGAAAAGCTAAGGTAAGAGGATTGTGTGAGTTCCAGGCCAGCCTGGCCTGAATAGCAGGTACCAGGCCATATAGGGTCACCTAATATGATGCCATGTCAAGAAAACAACAATATGTTAATACCACACATTTCAGATCCAGTATCTACATCCTTCTTCCTGCATTTCCTCATCTATCAGGCAGTGTCATTTGCCATAACCCCGCACCTTCCCTCTCAGGTCTTATATCCCTCATCACTGGCATGAACCAAGTTGATATATTCCTGGTGTTCATATAATCCATGTAATAGTTAGTGAGGACAGATACCGTGAGGGGTGAGAACACAGGAGGGAATGGCAGGCAGACATCTCTCAGGGCCAACATTTCTGCCTTGTAGTCAAAGCGTCCAGCAACAAGCTCATGAACCATTGATAAGCTCCCAGGGTGGTTGCCATGGTGATAGGAGGTAGCTAAAACAGGGAGAGGATTGAAACAGCTGTCAGGAAAGACAGAAGAGCTTTCTGGTAAGAATATCTGGGGTGGGGGTGGGGGACTGAGCACACATCTCAGCTGGTGAAGTCTGAGGGCTTGAGTTTGACCCCCTAAGAACCCACATAGAAAAGCTGAGTGTGGAGACATCTGCTTGTAATCTCAGTGCTGCGAAGCAGAGACAAGAGGATCTCTGGGGCTTGCTTGGCCAGCCAGCCTACCTTAGTTGGCATGCTCCATGCCAGTGAGAGATCCTGTGGATGGTACCTCTAAGGTTGTCCTCTGGCTTCTACATGAACAAACATGTATGTGTACATACATGTTCATATGCATTAATTAACTAGTTAATTAATTAAAGATCATTCCTGGGGATCTAAGAAGGAGTCTCCTCTGTTTTTACTCCCCAGCACTCCAGCACTCACTGCAGTGCACTGATGAGAGACAGAATAATGTGAAGAGATGAACAGGTCAGGGTTTCATGTCCCTGGTAACTCTCACCAACCTATCCCATCCACTAAAATGATGGTTGAGGTCTGCTATCTTGCAGGAGAATTTTGGAAGACAGGAACAAAACTTCGAGTGCCATTACAATGGGATCTTGGAAACCCTTGCTCAAAAGTATGAAGAAAAAATTCAAGCTCTGGGGGAGAAAAAGAAAGAGAAGCTGGAAGCCTTATACGGACAACTGGTCAGCTGTGGAGAGAACCTGGATGCCTGCAGAGAGCTGATGGAAACCATAGAGGAGATGTGTCATGAGGAAAAGGTTGAGTTCTTGAAGGTCCGTGATGAAACAGGAAAGAAAGCCATGAAACCATGAGATGAGATGCCAGGTCTAGCCTCGGGTGGGCTAGCCTACCCTCTCTCCTGGAGAGCTGAGTTGACCGTGGTGGTCAGCGTCTGTCTGTGGTTTGTGGTGGGAGGCTGCCCCTTCATCTCTCCGCATCACTTCATTGGTGGCCAAGCAGGCAGGAGGGGTTCTTTCCCTCCACCAGTCCTCAGGTAGTTCCAAGCTTTGTCCCTCAGACCCTTGGTCATTGACTGTCCCTGGATCATGGAGTTGATCCCATGGTCCTGAAAGTTTCCTAGCTGCCTCTTGGATCTCTGGGAGAAAGCTAGTCCAGATTAATAAGCTACTTTAAATTGCCCTGTGCTAAGGGTGGCAGTTATAAATCTTGCTTTATAACTTCATACATATGCCCCCAAATCCGTTTTTTAATTATATTTAAGTCATATCAAATCTGGCCCAGACCCCATACAGCAGAGTCATGGGAATTTCCACCTCAGTTAGTGATCTCACAAGGTCCCATGATCCCATGGTGCAGATGTGGTTGGTTTCACGAAGGGTTGAGGAGGGTTCTTCAGATCGCCCCAGATGCTGAGTTTGACCCTCTTAGGGTCCAAGTCCACAGCTGTTCCTCGTGAAGCCCAGTCATATATCCTTCCCACCATGATCATGGTAAGAGATCCATGAGTTAAGGCAGAGAACAATGTGGCAGGTGCCACAAGCAACACCAGTGCTCGACATCTTGAGCCAGAGGTCCCGGTGTGCCACTGTATCTCGCATCCAGAACGTAGGAAACAGCACATTACTTATGACGATGAAAATTTACAGACAGCCACAGTGTCCTACAGCAGAGGAACTGTTAAGTAGTCAGTGGTCCGAAGGACCCTGTGTGATGCAGGAGGTGTGGGAGAGGGGAAGGAGGTGCACAAGGGTGGTAGTTTCCTTAGGGAGACTTCCCCCTTTCCCTGATTTCCAATTAAAAATGTTTATATTAAGCCAGGCAGTGGTGGTGTACACCCTTAATCCCAGCACTTGGGAGGCAGAGGCAGGCGGATTTCTGAGTTCGAGGCCAGCCTGGTTTACAAAGTGAGTTCAGGACAGAGAAACCCTGTCTTGAAAAATCAAACAAAAAAATGTTATTATATACATTATTATATCATTGGGAAAATGATTTCCTTAATCAGTTTACTATTTTCTCTCCCTTTTCAGGATGCAGTGGCCATGACTGACAGGTAATATTTCTGTCCTGACCTAGTTTCTTTTTTCCATTCTTTTCGCCTCTAGACTCAGTCTCACTGGGTTGTTGCTTCCCTTTTTAGCTTCGGTGACCCTATAAATAAAACAGTGCTGGCTTTGGAATGGCAGTGTGGGGTCAGTAGGCCCTTTAGTGTTGACGATTAGAATCTCTGGGCCAGAAGGTAACATGGTTGGTGAGGCCCATCCAGCAAGCCTGTGCTCACAGCCCCCCCCCCACACACACACACACGAGAACTTTGTTTTATAGGGAGAGATTGAGGACTGGAGCACATCCTCCTCAGCCCTTGGTCATGTTGCAGCAGAAAGCATGTACACTTTAAAGTCAGAATGGTAGAACATAAATCCTGTCGTCACAGTAATCCCAAGTCCAAGGCACCACCTTCTCTATTTACAAACAGGTGGCTCTGTGGGAACGACAGGGTCTGTAAAGCTACATGGGGACTTAATGCTGTAAGGGTCTAAGTACATACATTTTGGCAAGAATGGGCCTGGATTTCAAATCTGCCTCTGCTACTTAGAAGCCTTGTGATTGCGGGGGAAGCAAATGCATCTAGAGCAGTGGTTCTCAATCTGTGTGGGATACAACCATCAGAAAACACATATTTCTGATGGTCTTAGGGACTGAGACACCACCACTCGGTAGCAAAATTATAGTTACGAAATAGCAATGAAAATAATTTTATAGTCACGGGTCACCACTGCGTGCAGAGCTGTACTAAAGGGTGGCAAGCGTTTGGAAGATTGAGAACCACTGACCTAGAGCCTCAGGAGCCACACTGTGAGGGAGGGCACGTGACAATGTGGAGCACGAGTCTTCAGAGTAGAAGCCCCTCCTACTCTGGGATGGTGTGGGAGTGGAGAGAGCATGGGGCCGCCTCCTGCTGATGGATGGACTCCGCCGGTCCTCAGTCCTTAGGCTCAACCCTTTCTTTTCCCCTTGGGAAGGCTTAGACAATGATAGATGCTTTGGATAGGAAGTGTTCCCTAAAAGTCTCTTGGGTTGGAGGCTTTGTTCTCAAAGGCTATGTTCAGAAGTGGGGATCTGGAGAAAGGATTAGATGGGTAGAGCTCTGGTCTTATGAACGAGAATCCTTTGGAGGGTATGTCTTGTCCCTGGATCCTTTCTTCTCATCTCTCTCTGCTTCCTGGCTGCCCCCAAATGAGAAGCTTTCCTCCATTTTGCGCTCCCTCCTCACCATGCTTCCACCACAGGTCCAAGAACAATAGAGCTAGCTGATCGGGGACTGAAACCATGAGTGTCTACTAAAGTAGACATTTCCTCCCCTTCAGCTGCTTATGTCAGGGATTTGTCAAAGCAACAACATTTTAAAACAGTAACCTCCAGGCCCACCATCAAATCGGATCCCAGAATCCGCAAGCATGTGAGGAAATGCAAGTTTAGCAAAGAGGCCTCTTCTGTCCCTCCTAGTGACGCAGCTCTACAGACATACCCTAAGGAAATAGCCCCTCCATCTTTGTGTGAATGTGTGCTTTTAAAAAACATGTATGAGTATTTTGCCTGCATGTATGACTGTACACCATGTGTGTACCTGCTATCCACAGAAGCCAGAAGAGGGTGTCAGATCCCCTGAAATTGGAGATACAGAGGGTTGTGAGCTGCCATGCGGGTGCTGGGAATTGAACCTAAGACCTCTGGAAGAGCACCCAGTGCTCCTAACTGCTGATTCAACTCCTGATCCCCTGGCTGTGTCTTTCTATACCAACAGACTGGGGAAATTCCTGAAAACCAAAACAGATGTGGAACTCTCTGCACAGCCTGAGTTTGAAGACCAGACCTTGGACTTCTCTGATGTGGAGCAGCTGATGGACTCCATCAATACCATTCCAGGTTTGACTCTGACCTGTGCATCTTCACAGCAGCTCAGATGAGAGACAGAGACAAAGAGAGAGACAGAGACAGAGAAAGACAGAGAGACACAGAGACATAGAGAGATAGACACACACACACACACACACACACA